>JAVTVJ010002799.1:0-47313 GCA_034509425.1 Eopsaltria australis | reverse complement strand
GGGGACAATTCCCATCCCACATTCCCGGGATTTGGGATCCATGGCATTGGAGACAATTCCCATCTCTCATTCCCAGGATTTGGGATCAATGGAACTGGGGACAATTCCCATCCCACATTCCCGGGATTTGGGATCCATGGCATTGGAGACAATTCCCATCTCTCATTCCCAGGATTTGGGATCAATGGAACTGGGGACAATTCCCATCCCACATTCCCGGGATTTGGGATCCATGGCATTGGAGACAATTCCCATCTCTCATTCCCAGGATTTGGGATCAATGGAACTGGGGACAATTCCCATCCCACATTCCCGGGATTTGGGATCCATGGCATTGGAGACAATTCCCATCTCTCATTCCCAGGATTTGGGATCAATGGAACTGGGGACAATTCCCATCCCACATTCCCGGGATTTGGGATCCATGGCATTGGAGACAATTCCCATCTCTCATTCCCAGGATTTGGGATCAATGGAACTGGGGACAATTCCCATCCCACATTCCCGGGATTTGGGATCCATGGCATTGGAGACAATTCCCATCTCTCATTCCCAGGATTTGGGATCAATGGAACTGGGGACAATTCCCATCCCACATTCCCGGGATTTGGGATCCATGGCATCAGGGACAATTCCCATCCCACGTTCCCGGGATTTGGGATCGATGGCATCGGGGCTTGGACACGGATCAGTCTGGGATAAAAGCTCCAAACAATCCCAAAGTGCAGGGGACAGCAGGGGACAGCAGGACACGGATTCCTCGCTCCTGCTGCCTTCCCAAAAAAATCCCAAATCCATCAGTGAATGAAAGCACAGGGAATTAAAGCAGGAATTTTTTCCAGCAGCTGAGCTGGGCTCTGCCCGGGCAGCCCAGGGCTGTTCCTGGTTCCCAGCCTCGGGAAGGACACCTGGAAAGGGCTTGGGGACTCTGCTGCCACCTCCGTGTCCCCTCCAGGGCATCCCAGCCCCCATCCCCCCGCAGCTCCAGGCCAGGCACAGCTCTGCCCTCAGAATTCCATGGATTTTTCTCCTTTTGACTGGACTGAAGTGGTAAAAAACTAAAAGCCACCGTTGCTGCGGCCCCGGCCCAGGCCCAGGCCCAGGCCCAGGCCCAGGCCCAGGCCCAGGCCCAGCCCACGCAAGGCTCGGTTTTATTCTCCACCTGTGAACGTTTTTGGTATCGAGGATCTCCTCACTGATCTTCATCCAGCTGCTCCAACAGAGTCCTCCTCTGCTTCTCCAGCTCCCCCTCGCTCAGCTCGCTGCCAGACGTGTCCCAGTTTCCCTGTGGAGAGACCGGACACGGCTCAGGATGGGCTTTTCCAGAGGGTTCCACGCTGGGAGCCTCAGCAGGGACACAGAGCCACAGCTGGCTGCTCTGTGTCACCTGGGAATCCCAAAATCCCAATCTGGGAATCCCAAAGATCTCCAGGATCATCAGATCCAAGCTCTGACCTTTCCTGAGCACAGCCCAAAATCCAAATTTGGGAATCCCAAAGACCTCAAATCCAAGCTCTGACCTCTCCAGAGCACATCCCAAAATCCCAAGTCTGGGAATCCCAAAGACCTCCAGGATCATCAGATCCAAGCTCTGAGCACACCCCAAAATCCCAATTTGGGAATCCCAAAGATCTCCAGGATCATAAGATCCAAGCTCTGATCTCTCCTGAGCACAGCCCAAAATCCCAAGTCTGGGAATCCCAAAGACCTCAAATCCAAGCTCTGACCTCTCCGGAGCACAGCCCAAAACCCAAATCTGGGAATCCCAAAGACCTCCAGGATCATCAGATCCAAGCTCTGAGTACACCCCAAAATCCCGATTTGGGAATCCCAAAGAACTCCAGGATCACTGAATCTGAGCTCTGAGCACAGCCCAAAATCCAAATCTGGGAATCCCAAAGACCTCAAATCCAAGCTCTGACCTCTCCGGAGCACACCCCAAAATCCCAATTTGGGAATCCCAAAGATCTCCAGGATCATGAGATCCAAGCTCTGCTGCCAGATCCCAAAGCCTCAGGGAACAGGGAGCAGAGCTTACGGAATCCTTTCCGGGCCGTTTCTTGGTGGGAGATTTATGCTTGGACTCGGATCTCTGCCTGGCTCTCTCCTTCTCACTGTCCCTCTCCCTCTCCTTCTTGTCCTTCTCTCGTTCCACATCGGATTCTGGTGAATCCTGGGGGAAAAAAAAAAATGGGAATAGTGAGCATTAATGTTGGGAATTTTAAAGTCCAACTTCCATTTAAAGAATTGTAGGATCATGGAATGATTGAAGTTGGAAGGGACCTTAAACCTGATCCCATCCCAGCTCCCACTGTCCCAGGCTGCTCCAAGCCCCTTCCAGCCCGGCCTGGGACATTCCCAGGGATGGAGCAGCCCCAGTTTTCCTGGGAATCTGTGCCAAGGCCTCCCCACGCTCCCAGGGAAGAAGTGAAGCCCTTTCTGCTTTTCAGATCCTCTGGGTGCTCTTGTGCAACAGCTCGGAGCTTCCCACGCCACCAGGAATTCCTGGGATCCTCCCCAGCTCTCCACAACACAGGAGAACACCGGGATTTGCCAGGGGGAACAGCAAATCCCAGGTTTCTCATGGAATCCTCCCCGTGGAGTTAAACCCTCCAGATTCAGCAGTTTTAAGAGGTATAATATTAAGAATATACACCACAAAGTTGTTATTTTGGGCAGTATCCTCCTCCAGCTCGATCCCGATTTTTTTTCCCTTGGGAAATGCAGCTGGGATTCCTGGCAGCAGGTGCCAGGTTTTCCACAGCCCAGTTTGACAATGAGCCTCACTCACAGACTTGTGCCTCCTCTTCTTGCTCTTCTTCTTGTGTTTTTTGGACTTCTTGTAACTCCTCTCTGCAGCCACAGGGAGGAACAAAAAAACCAGGAATCAATGGATAAATCCCAAAGGAAAAATCCCCAGGGATACAAAATCTGGGGATAAAAAAAATGGGGATAAAAATAAAAACCCCAGGGATAAAAAACCCCTGGGATAAAAAAACCCTGGGATAAAAAACCCCAGGGACAAAAAACCCCAGGGACAAATCCCAAAGGATTTTATCCCTTGGGATGAAACCCCAGGGATAAAAACCCCAGAGATAAAAACCCCAGGGACAAAAAACCCCAGGGATAAAAACCCCAAAGGATAAAACCCCCAGGGATAAAAACCCCAGGATGAAACCCCAGGGATAAAAACCCAGGGATAAATCCCAAAGGATAAAACTCCTGGGATGAAACCACAGGGATGAAATCTGAGGGATGAATCCCAAAGGATGAAGCCCTAGCTGGTTTGAATCCCATCCCATCCCATCCCATGGATCCCATCCCATGGATCCCATCCCATCCCATGGATCCCATCCCAACCCATCCCTGATTCCATCCCTGATTCCATCCCTGATTCCATCCCATCCCATCCCATCCCATCCCATCCCATCCCATCCCATCCCATCCCATCCCATCCCATGGATCCCATCCCATCCCATCCCATCCCATGGATCCCATCCCATCCCATCCCATCCCCATGGATCCCATCCCATCCCATCCCATCCCATCCCATCCCATCCCATCCCATGGATCCCAATCCCATCCCATCCCATGGATCCCATCCCATCCCATCCCATCCCATCCCATCCCATCCCCATGGATCCCATCCCATCCCATCCCATCCCATCCCATCCCATGGATTCCATCCCATCCCATCCCCTGATTCCATCCCATGGATCCCATCCCATCCCATCCCATGGATCCCATCCCATCCCATGGATCCCATCCCATCCCATCCCATGGATTCCATCCCATCCCATCCCTGATTCCATCCCATGGATCCCATCCCATCCCATCCCATGGATCCCATCCCATCCCATGGATCCCATCCCATCCCATCCCATGGATTCCATCCCATCCCATCCCTGATTCCATCCCATGGATCCCATCCCATCCCATCCCATGCCCATATGCCATGGCCATCCCATCCCATCCCATTCCATGGATCCCATCCCATCCCATCCCATCCCATCCCATCCCATCCCATCCCACCCATCCCATCCCATGGATCCCATGGATCCCATCCCATCCCGTACCGGACTCGGCGCTGGACGAGCGCCCACACCGAGCGCGATTCCGAGCGCTGTCAGCTTCTTCTTGGAGTGGCTGTCGTCATCCTCGGACTCTGAGCCCTGCACACACAGCCCAGGGCAGAATTCCAGTCAGTTCTGGGAATGCCAGCAGGAAGCGGGACGCAGAGGGAGGGGTTTTTTGGGAACTCACGGAGCGGGAGCGGGAGCGCTTCCGGTGATGCTTCTTGGATTTCTTCGAATGTTTCTTGGTCTTGGAGTGGTGGTGCTGGCACTCGTGCTGCGGGCAGGGCAAGGAGGGGACAGCTCGCAATTCCAGCTGGGACTGGCCTTGGGAAAAGCCTGGAATCCCAGCTTCTTCCAGCAGGGGCAAGGGAAAGTTCCCTGGAGCAGGGGGCTCCAAGGTGGGCCTGGACAATTCCAGGGTATGGGCAGCAAAACCTCACCAGATCCTACAGGATATCCCAAAGAATTGATGGAATGTTCCTCTCATCCACAAAAGTTGGGAAAGGTTAAAAATGCCATAAAATCAGCATTTAGGGACAGCAAAACCTGATCAGCTCCTACAGGACATCCCAAAGGATTAAAGGGATGTTTTCCCTCATCCACAAAAGCTGGGAAAGGTTCAAAATTCCATAAAACCAAAATTAATGGCAGCAAATCCTCATCACTGCCCACAGGACATCCCAAAGGATTAATGGGATGTTTTCCCTCATCCTTAAAAGTTGGGAAAGGTTCAAAACTCCATGATATCAGCATTTAGGGACAGTGAAACCTCATCAGCTCCTACAGGACATCCCCAAGATTGATGGGATCTTCCTCCTCATCCACAAAAGTTGGGAAAATTTAAAAATTCCATGGAATCAGCATTTAATGGCACCAAAACCTGATCAGCTCCTACAGGACATCCCAAAGGATTAATGGGATGTTTTCCCTCATCCTCAAAAGCTGGAAAAGGTTCAAAATCCCATAAAATCAGCTTTTAATGACAGCAAATCCTCATCACTGCCCACAGAACATCCCAAAGGATTAATGGGATATTTTCCCTCATCCTCAAAAGCTGGGAATGTTAAAAACCCCACAATCTCCATTTAACATCACAACCCTAAAAATGGGCACTGCTGCCTTGAGCTGCACCAAAAGCAGCCAGGAGCAGGGAAAAACACCTGGATTCCCATGGATCCACTGCCTGGATCCAGGCTAAGCCCGGCCTAAGCCCAGCCCGTGCTCACCTTAGTTTGAAATGATAAAATCCAGTGATTTTAGGTTAAAATTAAGTTAAAAATGAAACAAAATCAAATTAATCTCCTGTTACCACTTCATTGGAATAAATTCCATGAATTCCTTCCCCTTCCCACCCAGTCTGGGAGGAGAAGGAATTTCCGTTCCCTGTTTCCCAAAGGTTTTAGGAATGAAGGAATTTTTACCTCGAGGACGTGGAGGAAATCCTTAAAAATCCTTTTCCTCTCGGATTCCAGGGTGATGTCCTCAAATGCTGGCTCCTTCACAAACCTGTCCCTGATCTGCCAGGAAAGGCCATTTTATTAATGAGATCTTAATGATTATTTTATTAATTTTATTCTATTTCTTTCAATAAAGGAATAATTTAATGCAATGGGAGAGAGTCGTGATAGAGGCAGTGATAAGGAAATGATAAAACCAGGAAGGATGGATAAGGAAAATCAGAAAAAGAGGAAGGAAAATAAAAAGGGGTTAAAATGAGAAGGAATAATAAAAATAAGAAGGAATAGTAAAAATAATGAGTAATAAAAATAATGAGTAATAAAAATAATGAGTAATAAAAATAATGAGTAATAAAAATAATGAATAATAAAAATAATATGGAACAATAAAAATGATAAGGAATAATAGTAATAAAAATAATAGGGAATAATAAAAATAATATGGAATAATAAAAAAAAAGTATTAATAAAGAAATAAGGCATAATAAAAATAATAAGGAATAATAATAAAATAATAAGGAATAATAATAAAAATAATATGGAATAATAATAAAATAATAAGGAATAATAATAAAAATAATATGGAATAATAATAAAATAATATGGAATAATAAAAATATTGATTAATAAAAATAATGAATAATAAAAAGAATAATAATAAAAACAATAAGGAATAATAATAAAAACAAAATGGAATAATAATAAAAATAATAAGGAATAATAAAAATAATAAGGAATAATAAAAACAAAAAGTATTAATAAAGGAATAAATCATAATAAAAAAATAAGGAATAATAATAAAAACAATATGGAATAATAAGCAATAATAAAACTAAAAAGTATTAATAAAATAAGGCATAATAAAAATAATAATAAGGAATAATAAAAATAATAAGGACTAATAATAAAAATAATATGGAATAATGAGGAATAATAAAAACTGTAAGTATTAATAAAATAATAAGGCATACTAAAAATAAGGAATAATAAAAATAATTAGGAATAATAAAAGTACTAAGAAAGATGAAAAATAAAAGAAAAATTAAGAAAAATAAATGTAAAAATAAAAAGAAAAGAAAAACCTGAATAAAAATAATAATAATTAATAGAAACAATCAGAACTAACAGAAATATTAATAATATAAATAATGAGAAAAATAAGTAAATATATCATGAGAAAATAAAAATACTAAATATAAAAACAACAGGGAAAATTAAGAAAAATCAAAGTAAGAAATAATAAAAATAAGGAACTAAAAACCTGACTAAAAATAAGAAGAAATAGAAACAATCAGAAATAACAGAAATATTAATAATACAAATAATGGGAAAAATAAATAAAAATAGTGAGAAGATAAAAATATGAAATATAAAAACAATAGGAAAAATTAAAACAATCAAGGTAATAATAATAATAATTTTAAAATAATTTTTAAAAGAAATGAACAAAAATATTTATTTTCACCAGTAGAAAAATTAAAACAATTAATATTAATTTAAAAATAATTAAAAAAATAAGAAAATAATAAAAAATTTATTTTCACCAGTTGAAAAATTAAAACAATAATAATAAAAATAATAATTTTAAAATAATTTTTAAAATAAGAAATTAATAAAAATAGATTTATTTTCACCAGTTGAAAAATTAAAATAATTAATAATAATTTTAAAATAATTTTAAAAATAAGAAAATAATAAAAATATTCACTTTCACCAATTGAAAAATTAAAACAATTAATAATAATTTAAAAATAATTTTTAAAAGAAGAAATGAATAAAAATAGATTTATTTCACAAGATGAAAAATTAAAATAATTAATAATAATCTAAAAATAATTTTAAAAATAAGAAATAAAAATAGATTTATTTTCACCAGTTGAAAAATTAAAACAATTACTACCAATAATACCTTTTAAAATAATTTTAAAAATAAGAAATTAATAAAAATATTCACTTTCACCAATTGAAAAATTAAAACAATTAATAATAATTTTAAAATAATTTTAAGAAGAAGAAATGAATAAAAATAGATTTATTTCACAAGATGAAAAATTAAAATAATTAATAATAATTTAAAAATAATTAAAAAAATAAGAAATTAATAAAAATAGATTTATTTTCACCAGTTGAAAAATTAAAACTATTAATAATAATTTTAAAATAATTTTAAAAATAAGAAATTAATAAAAATATTCATTTTCACCAATTGAAAAATTAAAACAATTAATAATAACTTAAAAATAATTTTAAAAAGAAGAAATGAATAAAAATAGATTTATTTCACCAGATGAAAAAGGCCTGGTATAAATTGAACTCTTTGAATCCCAGATTTCCAAGCAAATCCCAAATTTCCAGAGTTCAGGGAAGCTCCAACTCATGGAAAAAAGGAGAATCCAGCTTTTCCCTGCACATCCCATCCAACCTTAAAAACCCCCAAATATTCCTATAAATCACCCTTGGGAAGGGAGAGTTTTCCAGGTTCTTTCACCCAGGACAAAATCCATCCTTTTAAATAATTCCCATTAATTTTGGGAGCTTTCTGGGATGATCCCTGGGGTTTTTCCCGTTTGTTTCGGGACTTCTTTCATTTCAAACGCCACCCAAAAATCCCAGGATGAATCTTTTCCCATCCAACCCCAAATTTCCCTGCAGAAACCACAGGATTCCCTGGGATTTTGAATTCCCACCAGCAGAACCAGGAATCGCTGGCGCACGCGGGGTTTTTACGGGATCGGCGCGGGGCGCGTTTGGGAATTCGGGGATTTTTGGGAATTTGGGGATTCCTGGGAATTTCTGGGGGGATTTTAGGGAATCCTCACATCCTCCCAGACGGCATCCAGCTCGATGGGGGGGGTGGCCTGTTTCAGCATGCTCTTGAAGGCCGATTCCTTCCTCTTCATCTTCCTCGCCTCCTCCTTCTCCCGCTCCCGTTCCCGCGCTTCCGCCTTTTCCAGCAGCTGCGGAAAGAATTCCAGGGATTGGGAATTATGGACAGCTCACCCTCAGAGCTCTGTCTCAGCCACTTGGAAGTGACAAGGAATTGAATTAGTTTTCCTGTATTAATCAATTAATCGAAATTATTATATTTATTATTATTGTTCTATCCCAAATTAATCCATTTATTGCTTTTCCGAGCACGGAATTGCTGTTCCTGGGAATCCAAACACAAATCAGGAGAAATCTTCAGTCCATCACTAAATCCCCACCCCAGAATTCCTCAAAAGTTGGAATTTTGATGGTTTGGATCCAGCTTTCTTTATTTTGGCAACCGGAATCAGGTCAGTAATCCCAAATAACAGAATATTCCTCAAATATTATGGAATTAATTAGAAATTAAACCTTAATTCCTGTTTGGAGAAGGGATTTCCCATCCTAATCACCCAACCATCCTAATGAACCAATGGATTTATTAATTAATGGGTTTATTAATGAATATTTACGCTGTTGAAAGCCAGTTTGATGTTGCCTGCGTCCAGCGTGGTGGCTCTTTTGGTGGAGTTAGTTAGAAATTAATTAGAATTAATTAATTCCTGTTTGGAGAAGGGATTTCCCATCCTAATCACCCAGCCATCCTAATGAACCGATGGATTTATTAATTAATGGGTTTATTAATGACTATTTACACTGTTGAAAGCCAGCTTGATGTTGCCTGCGTCCAGCGTGGTGGCTCTTTTGGTGGTTAGTTAGAAATTAATTAGTTAGAATTAATTAATTCCTGTGTGGAGAAGGGATTTCCCATCCTAATCACCCAGCTATCCCAATGAACGGATGGATTGATTAATTAATGGGTTAATTAATGAATATTTACACTGTTGAAAGCCAGTTTGATGCTACCTGCGTCCAGCAGTGGCTCTTTTGGTGGAGTTAGTTAGAAACTAAACCCTAATTCCTGCATGGAGAAGGGATTTCCCATCCTAATCACCCAGCCATCCCAATGAACGGATGGATTTATTAATTAATGGGTTAATTAATGAATATTTACACTGTTGAAAGCCAGCTTGATGTTGCCTGCGTCCAGCGTGGTGGCTCTTTTGGTGGAGCTGATGACAGTGACAAAATCCTCAAAGGAAGTGTTCACCTCCACCACAAATCCTTTATCCTGGAAAAAAAAACCCAAAAAAGGCTCTTTGGGCACGGGGGGGAAATCAGGAATGCCCTCAATCCCACGGAATCCCCGGGATGGGAAGGCGGGATGCAAGGAGGTTCCGGGGAACGCTCACCTTGAGGATGTCTTTAATGATCTTCTTCTCGTCGTGGTAACGAGCCTTCAAATCCTCCACGTAGAACTTGAAGAGGTCGAGCGCCGTGGATCCTGAGCGAGGGTTTGGTTAGGCCACGGGTCGGGCTTAGGGCGGGGAGCTGCGGTTCGGGGCTTTAGGCGGGGTTTGGAGCCTTACCAGGCTGGCCCAGCATGCTGGTGAAGCGGATGTCGGAGCTGATGGCCGGGTACAGCTCCATCCACGAGGACATGGAGTGCAGCTGCCCGTGCTCGTGGAGCTCGTCCAGGAACAGCTGGAAAACACATGGAAAACGTGGGAATGGGGGGCAGTGATCGCTGCTGCCAGCCGGGAGGGGCCGGCCTGGCCACTGCAAAGCTGCTTGGCTTCCACAGGGGGCGAGACAAAACGGCTCTGCACCTTGCTCTTCCTGATTTTCGCCAGCATTCCAGCTGCATTTCCTTCCCATCCTATTCCCTAGCAATTTTCCCTGGTTTTCTCCACCATCCCCAACATTCCAGCTGCATTTCCTTCTGAATTTTCCCTGCTTTTCTCTGCCATCCCCAACATTTCAGCTGCATTTTCCTCCCATCTGGGCCCATTCCCTCGGAATTTTCCCTGCTTTTCTCTGCCATTTCCAACATTCCAGCTGCTTTTTCCTTGGAATTTTCCCTGGAATTTTCCCTTGGAATCTTCCAGCTCCATTTCCTTCCCATCCAGGCCCGTTCCCTCTGAATTTTCCCTGCTTTCCTCCACCATTCCCAACATTCCAGCTGCATTTCCCTCTGAATCTTCCCTGCTTTTCTCCATCTCCAGCATTCCAGCTGCATTTCCCTCTCAATGTTTCCTGCTTTTCTCTGCCATTTCCAGCATTCCAGCTGCATTTCCTTCCCATCCTGTTCCCTATCAATTTTCCCTGGTTTTCTCCACCATCCCCAACATTCCAGCTGCATTTCCCTCTGAATTTTCCCTGCTTTTCTCTGCCATTTCCAACATTCCAGCTGCACTTCCCTTGGAATTTTCCCTGCTTTTCTCCATTTCCAACATTCCAGCTGCATTCCCCTCCCATCTGGGCCCAGTCCCTCGGAATTTTCCCTGTTTTTCTCTGCCATTTCCAACATTTCAGCTGCATTTTCCTCTGAATTTTCCCTGGAATTTTCCCTTGGAATCTTCCAGCTGCATTTCCTTCCCATCCATGCCCATTCCCTCGGAATTCTCCCTGCTCTTCTCCACCATCTCCAAAATTCCAGCTGCATTTCCCTCTTAATGTTTCCTGCTTTTCCCCATCTCCAGCATTCCAGCTGCATTTCCTTCCCATCCTAGTCCCTCTGAATTTTCCCTGCTTTCCTCCACCATTTCCAACATTCCAGCTGCATTTCCCTCTGAATTTTCCCTGCTTTTCTCCATCTCCAGCATTCCAGCTGCATTCCCCTCCCATCCAGGCCCATTCCCTCGGAATTTTCCCTGTTTTTCTCTGCCATTTCCAACATTTCAGCTGCATTTCCCTCTGAATTTTCCCTGCTTTCCTCCACCATTTCCAACATTCCAGCTGCATTTCCTTCCCATCCATGCCCATTCCCTCTGAATTTTCCCTGCTCTTCTCCACCATCTCCAACATCCCAGCTGCATTTCCCTCGGAATTTTCCCTGCTTTTCTCCATCTCCAGCATTCCAGCTGCATTTCCTTCCCATCCAGACCTATTCCCTATGAATTTTCCCTGTTTCCTCCTCCACCTCCAACATTCCAGCTGCATTTCCCTTGGAATCCTCCCTGCTTTTCCCCACCACCTGAGGCATCAAACCCCCCTTTAACCCACCCTCAGAATCCCAAATTCCCCGCCATGGAACACCCCACGATCCATCCCTGGGGATATCCCCAATATCCCACCAGAGACATCCACCACAGAGAGCCCCCCAAAATTCCACCAACCTGGAAAGATTCCCTGTTTTTCCTCTGCCTCCTCCTCTCCCTCAGCAAACTCTTCTGCTTCTCCTCCTCCTCCTCCTTCTCCAAGGCCCTGATGTGCTCCTCAAAACAGATCAGAGCATCCTCCTTATCCATGTCTGGCGAGGAAACAGGGAAAAAAAATTGGGAAAAAACCCAAACCCAGGTAATTCCTTGGAGCTGAGGAGGAATCCCCCTTCCCAAAGAATTCCAAGCCATACTCTGGAGCTCCTCATCCTCAGCGAAGGTGGGGTTGTCCATCAGGTACTGCTGGGCCTCTGACCAGGTGGTGCAGTAGGTGACGTTGGCCATGTTGTCCAGGATGTTCTTCAGAGCCTCCCAGTTCCTCTTCCTCAGCTGCTTGGCTTGTTCCTGACGGGAAAAGGGATTTTGGTTTCGGTTTGAGGGGGTTTGGGGCTGGAATTGTGAAATACGGAGGGTGGCCTTGGAGGAAATGTGGGATTGATGTGGAATTTATGTGAAATCGTGGAGTTTTGGGGTGGTTTGGGTTGGAATGTGAGATATCAAATGTGTTCTTTGATGAAAAATGGAATTAATGTTGAATTTATGTAAAATCTGGAGTTTTAGAGTGGTTTGGGTTGGAATGTGAGATATCAAATGTGTTCTTCATGGAAATGTGGAATGAATGTTGAATTTATTTAAAATTGTGGAGTTTTGGGGTGGTTTGGGTTGGAATGTGAGGTATGGAGTGTGTTCTTTGAGGAAAAATTGAATTAATATTGAATTTATGTAAAATTGTGGAGTTTTGGAGTGGTTTGGGTTGGAATGTGAGGTACCAGGTGTGTTCTTTGAGGAAAAATAAAATTAATGTTGAATTTCCGTAAAATTGTGGAGTTTTGGGGTGGTTTGGGTTGAAATGGGAAATATCAGGTGTGTTCTTCATGGAAATAGGGAATTAATGTTGAATTTATGTAAAATCATGGAGTTTTGGAGTGGTTTGTGTTGGAATGTGAGGTATTGGGTGTGTTCTTCATGGAAATGTGGGATTAATGTTGAATTTATGTAAAATCTTGGAAATAGGGAATGAATGTTGAATTTATGTAAAATAATGGAATTTTAGAGTGGTTTGGGTTGAAATGTGAGGTACCAGGTGTGTTCTTTGAGGAAATGTGGAATTAATATTGAATTTATGTAAAATCATTGAATTCTAGAGTGGTTTGGGTTGGAATGTGAGGTGTGGAGTGTGTTCTTTATGGAAATAGGGAATTAATGTTGAATTTATGCAAAATTGTGGAGTTTTGGAGTGGTTTGGGTTGGAATGTGAGGTGTGGAGTGTGTTCTTCATGGAAATAGGGAACGAATATTGAATTTATCCAAAATCATGGAATTTTGGAGTGATTTGGGTTGGAATGTGAGGTGTCAGATGCGTTCTTCATGGAAATAGGGAATTAATGTTGAATTTATATAAAATCATGGAATTTTGGAGTGGTTTGGGTTGGAATGTGAGGTATGGAGTGTGTTCTTTATGGAAACGTGGGATTAATGTTGAATTTATGTAAAATCACGGAATTTTGGAGTGGTTTGGGTGGGAATGTGAGGTATGGAGTGTGTTCTCCATGGAACGTTCCCCAAAGCCCCAGGCCCAGCTTTGAGGCGGGTTTTAGGCTCCAGCGAGGAGATTTGGGATCGATCCCAAGGGAATTCACCTTCTCCTTCTTGGACAGGAAGAACAGAACGTCCTCGTAGATCTCCAGGCGATCCCGCTCCGAGATGGCATTCCACACCTCCAGCTCCCCGAACATCTGCTCCGCTTTCCTGGGAAAAACCATCCCAAAAACACCAATGTTCAGTTATTTATTGGAGACTCAATCTGCTCTGCTTTCCTGGGAAAAACCATCCCAAAAACACCAACGTTCAGTTATTTATTGGAGACTCAACCTGCTCCGCTTTCCTGGGAAAAACCATCCCAAAAACACCAATGTTCAGTTATTTATTGGAGACTCAACCATCCCAACAATCCCACAAACGCCAGGGAGAGCTCTGCTCCCAGCAGGGATATTTTTATAGGAATTCTCTTTGATTTTCCACCACAAGAAGTTTTTTTTTGGGAGAAGTTTTTCATTTTTAAAAATGAAGGGAAAAGCTAAAACTGGAACTCCATGCAGTTCATCCCAGCAGGAATTTTTCCCAGATTTTTATCCCAAGTCCCTCACTTGGATCTGGTGGGGAACACTTCCTATAGGAATTCTTCATTTTCCACCTTGGGAAGTTGGTTTTTTTTGGACAATTTTTTATTTTTATAAATGGAGGGAAAAGCTAAAATTGGAAGTTGATGGCACTCCCAGCAGTATTTGCATCCCAGATTTTTATCCCAAGTCTCTTGGATCTGCTGGAGAACATTTTATAGGAATTTTTCTTGATTTTCCCTCTTGGGAAGTTTTTTTTGGGACAACTTTTGAATTTCTATAAATGAAGTGAAAAGATAAAATTGGAACTCCAAGCAGCCAATCCCAGCAGGAATTTATCCCAGATTTTCATCCCAAGTCCCTCACTTGGGTCTGGTGGTGAACACTTGTATAGGAATTCTCCTTGATGTTCCCCCAAGGAAGTTTTCTTTGGGACAACTTTTGAATTTTTATAAATGAAGTGAAAAGCTAAAATTGGAAGTTGATGGCACTCCCAGCAGGATTTGTATCCCAGATTTTTATCCCAAGTCCCTCACTTTTATCTGGTGGGGAACATTCTACAGGAATTCTCCTTTATTTTCCCCCTTGGGAAGTTGTTTTTGAGACAAATTTTATATTTTTATACATGAAAGAAAAAGCTAAAACTGGAACTGCAAGCAGCCAATCCCAGCAGGATTTGTATCCCAGATTTTCCTCCCAAATCCCTCATTTGGATCTGCTGGGGAACATTTTATAGGAATTCTCCTTGATGTTCCCCCTTGGAAAGTCTCTTTTTTTTTTGGGAGAACTTTTAAATTTCTATAAATGAAGGAACAAGCTAAAAACAGAACTGCAAGCAGCCAATCCCAGCAGGATTTGCATCCCAGGTTTCCACCCCAAACCCCTCACTTGTATCTGGTGGTGGATGTCATCTTCTCGTGGTTCTCCAGGAATCTCTGGAAGGATTCCTTGGCTTCCTTGTACTTGGACCTGGCCTCTTCCTTCTCCTCCTTCTCGGTCTGCACTTTGTAAGCGTTGAACGCCTGCTTCTTCTCGCTCAGCTTGGCCAGAGCACTGCCAGGAGAGCAGGAGAGGGATGATGGCATTTAGAGGGAAAAACAGCAGGGAAAGAGGGAATGGAAATCAGGAAAAGACAGAAAAAAAATCAGAAAAAGGGGGGAAAAAAATAGAGGAGAATTTGGAAAATCAGGGGGAAAAAAATCAGGGAAATAGAAAAGGAAAATCGGGAAAAAAGAAAATCGGGAAAAAAGAAAAAGGAGAAAAAAGAAAATCGGGAAAAAAGAAAAAGAAAATCAGGAAAAGGAGGAAAAAAAAATAGAAGAAAATTTGGAAAATCAGGGGAAAAAGGAAAAGAAAACCAGGAAAGGAGAAAAAAAATAGAGGAAAATTTGGAAAATCAGAAAAAAAAAAATCAGGAAAATAGAAAAAGAAAATCAGGAAAAACAAAAAGAAAAACAGAAAAAGGAGAAAAAAAATAGAAGAAAATTTGGAAAATCAGGGGAAAAAAAATCAGGGAAATAGACAGAGAAAATCAGGGAAAAAGAAAAGGAAAATCAGGAAAAGGAGAAAAAAAATAGAAGAAAATGTGGAAAATCAGAATAAAAGGAAAAGAAAACCAGAAAATGGAGGAAAATAAAGAGGAAATGAAGAAAAAGAAGATTAGGAAAATCAGAAAACGAAAATAAGGAAAAATGGAAGAAAAGAAAAGAAAAGAAAAAGAAAATCAGAAAGAAAGGAAAAAGAAAATCAGAAAAAAAAGGAAAAAGAAAATCAGAAAAAGGAGAAAAGAAATCAGAAGAAGAAGAAAATCAGGAAAAAAAACAAAATCAGGAAAAAAAAATAAAATCAGGAAAAAAAGAAAAAATCATAAAAAAAAGAGAAAAAAAAAAGAAAAAAAAATTGGAAAGAAAATAAAAAGAAAATCAGAAAAAAAAGAAAAAGAAAATCACAGAAAAAGAAAATGGAAAAAAAGAGAAAAATCAAAGTCAGAAGAAAATAGGAAAAATCAAAAAAAGAAAGAAAAAGAAAGAAAAATAAGATAAAGAAAATAAGAAAAACAAATAAGAAAATCAAAACCAAAAAGCAAAAGGCAACAGGTTTGAACAATCCAGATTTGAGATGAAATCAAACATCATCTAAACACTGAAATCCCAAATTCAGCACAAAATCCCAACTTCCAGGCTTTTTCCCAATGAAAATTGAGCTGTTGGGAGCATTTCCCTCTGGAGGAAAGGAAGGGAATTCCCTGCCCTTGGCACAGAATGCAGGAATTCCTGCTGCTGACAGAACCCTGGGTTGTTGGGAAGGAAATTCCCTAAAAAAGGGATTTTTGTGGAATTCAGGGAATACTCAGTACCTGTATCTGGGGTCGTTGATGATCATTTTCATGGCTTGCTCCCAGGAAGCATTGGATGGAACTCGCTGTGGAAAGAGGGAATCAGGGATTAATCACACCTGGAATCAACACCCAGCAAGGAAGAATTCCCTAAAAACAGCCAGTGGGAGGAAAACAAAAAAAGAACACTTTATTTTTAAGCTAAATGAACATTTCACTGCAATGTTCTTTTCCTGTATTTCCACGAGAATGAGGAATTCTCCCCAAAAAAATCAGATAAAACCTGGCAAATAAAATAAAAATCAAACCAGGTTTTGTAGTTCAGTGAAAGATCAGTAATTGGTCAATAAAATATTCAGAATTGGCCCAAATACCTTTTCTTTTAGCAGCTCTTTAAATGCTTGTTTGGCCTCTTCCTTGGTGTTCCAGGTGTAGGTTTTTTTAACTGGTTGGGCATCCTCATCCTCCTTCTTTGCAGCAGCACTAAACAAAAAAAAACCTCATTATTTCAGCATTTTTTTAAAAATTTAATTAATATTTCTTTAAAATATTTTTTCAATTTTATGACTGAAAATCCCTATAGGGGATTGTTTATCTTTGCTGTTTATGGGATGGCACAGCCTGGGGGTGGGATGGGATCAAGGGAATTTTCACTGCACAGTAGAGGACAGTGGCCATGGGGCAGTGACCATAGGGCAGTGGCCATAGGGCAGTAGCCATGGGGCAGTGGCCATAGGGCAGTGACCATAAGGGAGTGACCATGGAGCAGTGGCCATGGAGCAGTGGCCATGGGGGCAGTGGCCATGGGGCAGTGGCCATAGGGCAGTGGCCATAGGGCAGTGGCCATAGGGCAGTGACCATAAGGGAGTGACCATGGGGCAGTGACCATGGGGCAGTGGCCATAGGGGCAGTGGCCATAGGGGCAGTGACCATGGGGCAGTGGCCATAGGGGCAGTGGCCATAGGGGCAGTGACCATGGGGCAGTGGCCATGGGGCAGTGGCCATGGGGCAGTGGCCACGGGGCAGTGGCCATGGGGCAGTGGCCATGGGGCAGTGGCCATGGCAGTAGCCACAGCAGCAGCCATAGGAGCAGTGTCAGCAGCAGTCCCAGAGTGCTCTGGAGCAGTCCCAGTCCCAGTCCGTACAATCCTGAACTCTGCACATCCCGGTCTCTCCGGTCACTCCTCGTCCCTGCGTTGATCCTGCGCTGCCACCCATCCCCTGGCACTCACTCTCCCGATCCCTCCTGCTTGGCCTCCTCCGCAGCGGTCGCTGCCGTGTCCGTGCCGCCGTCCTGCGCGCCGGGGGCGGCGCCTCCCTGTGCCTGCTCCTCGGTGGCGGCCGTGGCAGCCCCATCCGTGTCCCCGGAGGCGGCAGCGGGAGCAGATTCCCCCTCGGGAGCCGCTCCCGTGGTGGCGGCCGTGGCCGTGGCGCTCTCGGCGGCCGGGGCAGCGCCGGCGCCGCTCGGGGCCTCGGTGGCCGCGGCCGGGGCTGAGGCGGCGGCGGCCGCGTCCTCCGGCTTCGTGCTGGGGGCAGAAACAGCGGCAGGTGAGAGATTGAGGGCATGTGGGGAGGTTAAAGAAGGGGGACAGCGGGGAGGAAGGGTTTAGGGAGAGGGGAGGAGTTGGGAAAGGGTGAAAGGGATGCGGGGACAAGGATGAAGGCTCCCCGGGAAAAGGGGTGAAAAACCCTCAGGGAAAAGGGTTGGAAGGGGCTCAGGGAAAAGGGGTGAAAAACCCTCAGGGAAAAGGGGTGGAAGAGGCTCAGGGAGAAGATTTCAAGGCTCTCAAAGGTTTCAGGAGTTTAAAGACTCCCAAAAAAGCTTTAAAAACTCCCAGGAAAAATGGTCTTAAGGACCTCAGGAAAAAGGGATGAAAAACCCTCAGGGAAAAAAAAGGGTTGAAAAACCATCAGGGAAAAGGGGTTGAAGGATCCTAGGAAAGGTTTGAAGGGTCCCAGGAAAAAAGGGTCTGAAGGCTTTCAGGAAAAAAGGGATTTGAAGACTCTCCAAGGTTTCAAGTCTCTCAGGAAAGGTTTAATGACTCCCATAAAAACCTTTAAAAATCCTCAGGGAAGGTCTGAAAAAAGGAAAAAGGGATTGAAATGCCATCACGAAAAAGGGTTGAAAGCCCTCAGGAAAAAGGGTTGGAAAACCCTCAGGAAAAAGATTAAGACTCTCAAAGTTTCAAGTCTGTCAGGAAAGGTTTAAAGACTCCCAAAAAAGCTTTAAAAACTCCCAGGAAAAATGGTCTTAAGGCCCTCAGGAAAAAGGGTTGAAAAGCCCTCAGGAAAAAGGAGTTGAAGGATCCTAGGAAAGATTTGAAGAGTCCCAGGAAAAAAGGTCTGAAGACCCTCAGGAAAAAATGGATTTGAAGGCCCTCAGGAAAAAAGGATGAAAGACTCTCCAAGGTTTCAAGTCTGTCAGGAAAGGTTTAAAGACTCCCAAAAAAGCTTTAAAAACTCTCAGGAAAAAAGGTCTGAAGGCCCTCAGGAAAAAGGGGTGGAAGAGCCCTCAGGAAAAAGAGTTGGAAAGTCCTCGGGAAAAGATTGCAAGGCTCTCAAAGGTTTCAAGTCTCTCAGGACAGGTTTGAAGACTCCAAAAGAAGTTTTAAAAACCCTCAGGAAAGATCTGAAGACCCTCAGGAAAAAGGGGTTTGAAGACTCCCAGGAAAAAGGGGTTGAAGGATCCTAGGAAAGGTTTGAAGAGCCCCAGGAAAAAGGGATTTGAAGGCCCTCAGGGAAAAGATTTCAAGACTCTCAAAGGTTTCAGGTCTCTCAGGAAAGGTTTAAATACTCCCATAAAAACCTTTAAAAACCCTCAGGGAAGATCTGAAGGCCTTCAGGAAAAAAGAGGTTGAAAAGCCCTCAGGAAAAAGGGGCTGAAGGATCCTAGGAAAGGTTTGAAGGGTCCCAGGAAAAAAGGGATTTGAAGGCCCTCAGGAAAAAAGGATGAAAGACTCTCAAAGGTTTCAAGTCTGTCAGGAAAGGTTTAAAAACTCCCAAAAAAGCTTTAAAATCCCTCAGGAAAGATCCAAAGACCCTCAGGAAAAAGGGATTGAACGCCCTCAGGAAAAAGTGGCTGAAGGCCCTCAGGAAAAAGATTTCAAGACTCTCAAAGGTTTCAGGTCTCTCAGGAAAGGTTTAAAGACTCCCAAAAAAAGCTTTAAAATTCCTCAGGAAAGATCCAAAGACCCTCAGGAAAAAGGGATTGAACGTCCTTAGGAAAAAGTGGTTGAAGGCCCTCAGGAAAAAGATTTCAAGACTCTCAAAGGTTTCAAGTTTCTTAGGAAAGTTTGAAAACTCCCGAAAAATTTTTTAAAACTCTCAGGAAAGATCTGAAGACCCTCAGGAAAAAGGGGTTGAAATGCCCTCACACAAAAGGGTTGGAAGGCCCTCAGGAAAAAGATTTAGAGGCCCTCAGAGCAAAGGTTTAACCTCCCTCAGAGCAAAGGTTTAGACTCCCTCAGAGCAAAGGTTTAGACTCCCTCAGAGCAAAGGTTTAGACTCCCTCAGAGCAAAGGTTTAGACTCCCTCAGAGCAAAGGTTTAACCTCCCTCAGAGCAAAGGTTTAACCTCCCTCAGAGCAAAGGTTTAACCTCCCTCAGAGCAAAGGTTTAACCTCCCTCAGAGCAAAGGTTTAGACTCCCTCAGAGCAAAGGTTTAGACTCCCTCAGAGCAAAGGTTTAGACTCCCTCAGAGCAAAGGTTTAGACTCCCTCAGAGCAAAGGTTTAGACTCCCTCAGAGCAAAGGTTTAGACTCCCTCAGAGCAAAGGTTTAACCTCCCTCAGAGCAAAGGTTTAACCTCCCTCAGAGCAAAGGTTTAACCTCCCTCAGAGCAAAGGTTTAACCTCCCTCAGAGCAAAGGTTTAGACTCCCGCAGAGCAATGGTTTAAACTCCCTCAGAGCAAAGGTTTAAACTCCCTCAGAGCAAAGGTTTAGACTCCCTCGGAGCAAAGGTTTAAACTCCCTCAGAGCAAAGGTTTAAACTCCCTCAGAGCAAAGGTTTAAACTCCCTCAGAGCAAAGGTTTAAACTCCCTCAGAGCAAAGGTTTAGACTCCCTCAGAGCAAAGGTTTAAACTCCCTCAGAGCAAAGGTTTAGACTCCCTCAGAGCAAAGGTTTAAACTCCCTCAGAGCAAAGATTTCAAGACTCTCAAAGGTTTCAATCCTCTCAAGAAAGGTTTAAAAACTCCCAAAAAAGCCTTAAAACCCCTCAGGAGAGATTTGAATTCCCTCAGGAAAGATTTGGAAGCCCTCAGGAAAAAGGTTTAAACTCCCTCAGAAAGGTTTTGAAGATGCCCAGGAAAGGTTTCAAGGCCCTCAGAAAAGATTTAAAAGTTCACAGGAAAAACAAATGAGCATAGTACTAAAAATATACCTGTTTTCTTCAGCTTTAATCATTGCTAGAGGAAAAGAAAGGAGAAAAACAATTAAAATATAGCTTTAAAATAGTTTATATACACAGGGAGTTACGATAAGTCTCGGTTTAATAAAAGCAAAGTTTTAAATATTTTTGTTACTGTCAATCATTTTAATATTTGTGCCCTTTAAAGACTGAAGTCAATTGTGATTAAAATAAAATTTACAAATGCCACTACAGGAATGTTGGGAAATATAAAAACGACTTTTTGGTTTAAAATAATTATTTTAATTTTTAAAAAATAAACACTTCAAAGACCCCAGAAAAAAAGTCAGGATTATTAAACAGAATTTTTAAAAAGGAAATATTTAAATTACTGCTGCCTACTCTTTTTTTTTTCCCTTACATTTTTTTTTCTCCCAGTTGATTTTGCTGCTATATAAATAAATAAATAATGAAATTAATTAATATATATTTATAAAATTTATAAGATTTTAAGTCCAGCATGGTTTTACCTTCAAGATCCTCCAGCTCTTTGGGTTTTGCCCAGCGAGATTCCTTTGTTTGGGAATTGTAATAATAAGGCTTCCCAGAGTCTGATTTATATTCCTTCCAGGGACACTTGGATAACAATTGCTGATGGAGACAAAACAAAGATTATCCAAGGAAAATTCAGTAATTCCTTAAATGAGGATTCCTGCTTCCCTCTTCATTATTCCTGCTCCTTCAATAAGCAATTAGGAACATCATTAATTGGGATAATTATGGGGCACAAGGATTTGGGTGAATTAAAGTTGTGTTCCTGGAGTTCTTCCCTCTTGGAATTCCTTCCAATTAAGGAAAAAAAAAAATCAACAAAATTCCAAGTTTTCCCAATTTTCTCCTTGTGGATTTAGCTCTGCTTAAGGTTTATTTTCAGTTCTGAGCCAGAAACTTCAAATATTCCTCAAGAAAACAGAAAAATTGGTTAAAAAGTGGAACTAAATCCCACTGGATCAATTTGATTTGGTGTTATGCAACAGGAATAGACCAAGGGAATTCTCAGGAATTTGTTGTGTATTTTAAGAGCATTAATAATAATTTTTAGGAATTTTTTTCTTCTCTAACTACTTCTATCAATTATTTCTCTATTACTTCTCTAAACAATAAAAAAAAGACACATTTTTAATTTAAAAATGAAGAAAACAGAGGAATTTTGGCCACTTTGCACCCTCAGCCTCTCCAAACACAACGAGAGCAATCCAAATTATTTCAGGAACATTTCCTACTGGGAGAGTTTGCTCCCAATTCCTTCCAGCAGAATCCTCCCTGCTGCAGGTGCCAGGCTCGGAAATCCCCACATTCCCACAAAATCCCAGAATAAATTTGGGATTTGGTCACCTCAGCAGGGGTTTTGAGGTCATCTGGCTTCTCCCACGTCGACTGCTTGGTCTCGGTGTTGTAGTAATACGTTCTCCCATCCGGGGATTTGTGCTCCGTCCACGTGGATTTCTGGGAAAATCCAAAGCCAAATTCATCATGGAGAGGGAAAAAAAACCACCAGGGATCAAAATCCCACAAAACCAGAGGGATTCAAACCTGCTTGGAGTGGTCCTCGCTGGCAGAGCTGGTGGTGGTGGAGCTCTGCTGGACTGTGGAGACCACGGGATGCGTTGTCTGGGGAGGAGAAAAAACAGGAAAATCCTGAGGAATTCTTTGGTTTCGTCCAAATATCCTCGGTTTTTCCAAGTGGTTCAGCAAAGGCAGGGAGACAAATTCACACCTTAACCAGGATTTTCCCCCAGAAATAGAGGAAAAAATAGAAGCAAGGTTTTCCTTTAATAATATATGGATATTTATCTATGTTTCCTAATTAAGCTGGGACAAGGCCCACAGATTTTAAGGAATAACCAAAAAAGTTGGGAAAAGGGAGGGGAAAAATAGAAATAAGGTTTTCCTTTAATAATATGGATATTTATCTAGATTTAATAATTCAGCTGGGACAAGGCTCAGAGATTTTAAGGAATAACCAGAAACTTGGAAAAAGAGGAAGGAGGAAAAAATAGAAATAAGGTTTTCCTTTAAATCCCTAAAGCCCCACATCCCATTGGAATTCCAACCTTCTGGAGCTCCCTCCTAATCCCACACTCCCTCCTCCAAAAATCCCACAACTCCTCCAAAAATCCCACACTCCCTCCTCCAAATTCCAAATTTCACATTCCAAATCCCCATCAGGAAGTGGAAGGGCAAAGGTCAGATTACAACTCCAAGTCAAAATTCCAGCAGCATTCCCCGTTCCCAAAACTCAAGGAAAATTTGCTTCAGGAAGATTCTGCTTTCCTGAGCTCAAACCAAACTTCCTGCTGCTTTCCATGGCCAATTTTTCCATGAATTCCCTGGAAATCTCGTGGGAATAATGTGGATATTTATCTAGATTTAATAATTAAGTTGGGACAAGGCCCAGAGATTTTAAGGAATAACCAAAAACCTGGAAAAAAGGAATGGAGGAAAAAATACATTTGAGGTTTTCCTTTAATAATATATGGAGATTTATCTATATTTAATAATTCAGCTGGGACAAGGCCCACAGATTTTAAGGAATAACCAAAAAACTTGGAAAAAGGGAGGGGAGGAAGAAATAGAAATAAGGTTTTCCTTTAGTAATATATGGATATTTATGTTTAATAATTCAGCTGGGACAAGGCCCACAGATTTTAAGGAATAACCAAAATTAACTTGGGAAAAGGGAATGGAGGAAAAAGTAGAAATAAGGTTTTCCTTTAAATCCCTAAAGCCACGTTTGCCCCACATCCCATTGGAATTCCAGCCTTCTGGAATTGTGCTTCCCACATACCTGAGTTCCAGGAGGGGTCACACCTGAAAAAGAAATCATTCCAAATGAATTAAAAAGTTTGATTGCTTCATTTTCCTAAAAATTCCTCGACGTGAGCAAGGCAAAGGAAATGTCCTGGGCACCAAAGGAGATTCCAGGATGGAAATGATCCATCCCATTCCAGGGAAAAGTGGAATTTTTTTTAATATTTCAGCTGATTTTGGGGGGGGTAAGTATTTTGAAATGATAACAAGTTTTTGTACTCACCTACTTGTGCATCCATGCTGTTCACTCCTGGCTGTGAAAAGAATGGAATTGAAACAATTAAATGTAAGTAATTAAATAATTAAATAATTAAATAAATACTGAAGGAATGAAATCCTAAAAACAAATCCCATTTTCTTTACCCAAACAAGGCCTTTCTGCCACAAAAGGCTCTAATTCCTTAAATGAGGATTCCTGCTTCCCTATTCCTGCTCCTTCAATAAGCAATTAGGAACGTCATTAATTGGGATCATTAAAGTTGCATTCCTGGAGTTCTTCCCTCTTGGAATTCCTTCTAATTAAGGGAAAAAAAAAATCAACAAAATTCCAAGTTTTCCCAATTTTTTCCTTGGGGATTTAGCTCTGCTTAAGGTTTATTTTCAGTTCTGAGCCAGAAACTTCAAATATTCCTCAAGAAAACAGAAAAATTGGTTAAAAAGTGGAAATAAATCCCACTGGATCAATTTGATTTGGTGTTATCCAACAGGAATAGACCAAGGGAATCCTCAGGAATTCGTTGTGTATTTTAAGAGCACTAATTTGACCAAAATTGGAATTTTTAGGGATTTTTTAAATGCATTTTAAGAGCATTAATCTGACTAAAACACTGATTTTTAGGAATTCCGCTGCTTCCAAATCAGCCCGGCCTGGAAAAGCCACAATCCTGGGATGGAACATTCCAGGATCACCCAGCTGGGCTCAGTCTTTATTAAGCTTAAACTGGCCACCAGGCAGCCCAAACAATCCCCAAGGAGGGGAGCAAAGGCTTGAGCTCAGCACCGCAGGGAATCCCTGGGGAACTCAGGGAGCGAAACCTGCACGGGAATGAAACACCAAAATCATTCACGGCCACATGGACATGGCTGGAACTGGTTCTAAGGGGAACTGGTCCTAAGGGGAACGGGTTCTAAGCGGACTCAGCTTGGTTCTGAGTGGACTCAGCTTGGCTCTGAGAGGACTCAGTTTGGTTCTGAGTGGAATTGGTTTGGTTTTAAGTGGAACCGGTTTGGTTCTAAGTGGAACCGGTTTGGTTCTAAGTGGAACCAATTCTAAGTAAGTGGAACCAATTCTAAGGGGAACCAGGTCTAAGTAAGTGGAACCGGTTCTAAGTGGAACTGGTTCTAAGTAAGTGGAACTGGGTCTAAGTGGAACCGGTTTGGTTTTAAGTGGAATTGGTTTTAAGTGGAATTGGTTTTAAGTGGAACCGGTTCTAAGTGGAATTGGTTTGGTTCTAAGTGGAACTGGTTCTAAGTGGAACTGGTTCTAAGGGGAACTGGTTCTAAGGGGAACTGGTTCTAAGTAAGTGGAATCGGGTCTAAGTGGAACTGGTTCTAAGTAAGTGGAATTGGGTCTAACTAAGTGGAACTGGTTCTAAGTGGAACTGGTTCTAAGTAAGTGGAACTGGGTCTAACTAAGTGGAACTGGGTCTAGAAGTACAATCAGTTCTAAAAGTGGAATCAGTCCTAAGTGGAACTGGTCCTAAGTAAGTGAAATCGGGTCTAAGTGGAATCAGGTCTAAGATGAATTGGGTCTAAGTGAAACTGGTTTCAAGTGGAATTGGTTTGGTTTGAAGTGGAATTGGTTTGGTTTGAAGTGGAATTGGTTTGGTTTGAAGTGGAATTGGTTTGGTTTGAAGTGGAATTGGTTTGGTTTGAAGTGGAATTGGTTTGGTTTGAAGTGGAATTGGTTTGGTTCGAAGTGGAATTGGTTTGGTTCGAAGTGGAATTGGTTTGGTTCGAAGTGGAATTGGTTTGGTTCGAAGTGGAATTGGTTTGGTTCGAAGTGGAATTGGTTTGGTTCGAAGTGGAATTGGTTTGGTTCGAAGTGGAATTGGTTTGGTTCGAAGTGGAATTGGTTTGGTTCGAAGTGGATTTAAATGAAACAGAATTTCATTCCAATCTCCTCCCCTCAAGAGATCTCACCTGCATTTTGTCCCAACTTTTCCCTCTCCGTTTCCACCCAAAGAATTCCCCATTCCTTGAGGATTCCAGAGACTTTTAAACCCAAGTGAAGAACAACAACTGCTAAAGAGAGCTCGTAAAAATGAAACTGAAAATGAAAACCAAAATCGCAATGGAACTCACAGGAACCGTGGGCTGCATGGCAGCCTGGGACATGTGGGACATCATCATTCCAGGCATCACCGACTGCATCATTCCAGGCATCTGCAATTCCAGAGATTTTCCCAGGGATTTTAGCAGCTTCCCAAGGTAAAACACAGCGTTTTTAAATTTAAAAGCCATTATCTGATGCTTCTTTTTGAATTAAAATGAATCCCCAAAGGTCTCTCGTAGGTAACAAAAGTGAAAGGGATTTGTGGGGTTGTGATTGCCTTCATCACATTCCCAATAAACGGGGACATTCCCATTAGGAATGACACGTCCAGATTCCAAAGTTGGATGGGAATTATCAGCAAAAACCCACATTCCCAATAAATGGGGACATTCCCAATAAATGGGGGCATTCCCAATAAATGGGGGCATTCCCAATAAATGGGGGCATTCCCAATAAACGGGGACATTCCCAATAAACGGGGACATTCCCACTTGGAATGACAGGTCCAGATTCCAAAGTTGGACAGGAATTATCAATAAAACCCCACATTCCCACTAAATGGGGATATTCCCACTAAATGGGGACATTCCCATTAGGAATGGCATGTCCAGATTCCAAGGTTGGATGGGAATTACCAATAAAAATCCACATTCCCAATAAACGGGGACATTCCCACTAGGAATGACAGATTCAGACTCCAAAAGTGGATGGGAATTATCAATAAAAACCCACATTCCCAATAAATGGGGGCATTCCCAATAAATGGGGGCATTCCCACCAGGAATGATACGTCCAGATTCCAAAGTTGGATGGGAATTATCTATAAAAACCCACATTCCCAATAAGCAGGGACATTCCCACCAAACGGGGACATTCCCACTAGGAATGACAGATCCAGACTCCAAGGCTGGACAGGAATTATCAATAAAAACCCACATTCCCAAAAAATGGGGACATTCCCAATAAATGGGAACATTCCCATTAGGAATGGCAGATCCAGATTCCAAGGTTGGATGGGAATTATCAATAAAAAATCCACGTTCCCAAAAAATGGGGACTTTCCCACCAAATGGGGACATTCCCACTAGGAATGGCAGATCCAGATTCCAAGGTTGGATGGGAATTATCAATAAAAAATCCACGTTCCCAAAAAATGGGGACTTTCCCACCAAATGGGGACATTCCCACTAGGAATGGCAGATCCAGATTCCAAGGTTGGATGGGAATTATCAATAAAAAATCCACGTTCCCAAAAAATGGGGACTTTCCCACCAAATGGGGACATTCCCACTAGGAATGGCAGATCCAGATTCCAAGGTTGGATGGGAATTATCAATAAAAAATCCACGTTCCCAAAAAATGGGGACCTTTCCCACCAGATCCAGATTCCAAAGTTGGATATGAATTATCAATAAACCCCACATTCCAATAAATGGACATTCCCGTTAGGAATGACAGATCCAGAACTCCAAGGTCGATGGGAATTCTCAGAAACCATTTAAACCCCAAAGGACCGATCCCAAATGCGGTGGGGCTGATCCCATCCCTGAAATCCCAAGTGAAAGCAGGAAAAGCAAAGGTTATGGGAACGATTCTGCAGAATTCCAAGGCTCCAGGGAATCAAAGAACTCCCAGCTGTGAACATTGACCTCCAGCTTTCTGCTCTCCCAAAAACTCCTGAGGCTGCTCCCAAAATGAAATATTTGAATCAATAGTCCCCGGCTGGATGGGAATTGTGGCGGAAGGAATAACAAAAAAAAGCAGATGAAATGACCAGGAATTCCTGGCCTTCACTTCAAACACGCACAGTCAAAGAGCCAAATCCTCCCCAATTTTTATCCTTAAATTTGTTTTATTTTTTACCCAGGAAGCTGCAAAATCCCCACTTGAAAAATTCCTGCCGAGCCTTTGGACGCCAATTCCAGGAAAACGTGGATGCTGCGTCCCAAGGATTGCGAACAGGAAAGAGGAGGAGCTGCCACCACGGGCTGTCCCCAGAGCCCCCAGCCTTCCCCTCTCATCCCCAGGCATGGTCAGCATTTCCTGGGATATCTTATTGCATCCAGGAGAATCCCTGCTTGGAAGGAGCTGAGATTGAACCACAGAGCACACGCGGAATTAGTGATGTTGGGAAGAAAGCTGCCGAAAGCAGGATCCAGGGATCATAAACCAATCCCTGGGATTCCAGCGGGAATCGTGCAAAAATCCAATGGGATCCAGGGATTCTAAACCAATCCCTGGGATTCCAGCAGGAATCCTGCAAAAATCCAATGGGATCATAACCAATCCCTGGGATTCCAGCAGGAAAAAATCCAATGGGATCATAAACCAATCCCTGGGATTCCAGCAGGAATCCTGCAAAAATCCAATGGGATCCAGGGATCATAAACCAATCCCTGGGATTCCAGCAGGAATCCTGCAAAAATCCAATGGGATCATCAACCAATCCCTGGGATTCCAGCAGGAATTCTGGGAAAATCCAATGGGATCATAAACCAATCCCTGGGATTCCAGCAGGAATCCTGCAAAAATCCAATGGGATCCAGGGATCATAAACCAATCCCTGGGATTCCAGCAGGAATCCTGCAAAAATCCAATGGGATCATCAACCAATCCCTGGGATTCCAGCAGGAATTCTGGGAAAATCCAATGGGATCATAAACCAATCCCTGGGATTCCAGCAGGAATCCTGCAAAAATCCAATGGGATCCAGGGATCATAAACCAATCCCTGGGATTCCAGCAGGAATCCTGCAAAAATCCAATGGGATCCATCAACCAATCCCTGGGATTCCAGCAGGAATTCCCTCCAGCAGGAATTCTGCAAAAATCCAATGGGATCCAGGGATTCTAAACCAATCCTTGGGATTCCAGCAGGAATCCTGCAAAAATCCAATGGGATCCAGGGATCATAAACCAATCCTTGGGATTCCAGCAGGAATTGTGCAAAAATCCATTGGGATCCAGGGATTAAAAACCAATCCCTGGGATTCTAGCAGGAAGGAAAATCCCTGGGATTCCAGCAGGGGATCCAATGGGATCTAAACCAATGGGATTCCAGCAGGAATCCTGGAATTCTGAAAAAATCCATGGGATTCCAGCAGGAATCCTGGAAAAATCCAATGGGATCCAGGGATTCTAAACCAATCCCTGGGATTCAAGCAGGAATTCTGGGAAAATCCCTGGGATTCCAGCAGGAATCCTGCAGAAATCCAATGGGATCATAAACCAATCCCTGGGATTCCAGCAGGAATCCTGCAAAAATCCAATATTTCTTTTATTCCTTTAATTATTCTCTTCCCGTAATGTTCATGGGCCAAGACAAAACTTATCCCTTCAAAATCTACAGGAAACTTCCAAAGAAACTCTAATAAAGCCCAAATTATGGATTCATAATTAAAATTACAGAGGTGCATTAATTCCCTGTTTTCACCCCAATTTATAATTAAAATTATAGAAATGTATCAATTACCAGTTCTCACACCAATTTATAATTGAAGTTATAGAGTTGCATTAATTACCTGTTCTCACACCAATTTATAAAGTTCAGAGGTGCATTAATCCCCCGTTCTTACACCAATTTATAATTACAGAGGTGCATTAATTACCTATTCTTACACCAATTTATAATTACAGAGGTGCATTAATTACCTGTTCTCACACCAATTTATAATTGAAGTTATAGAAGTGCATTGATTCCCTGTTCTCACACTAATTTATGATTGAAGTTATAGATGCATTAATTACCTGTTCTTACACCAATTTATAATTAAAGTTATAGAGATGTATCAATCACCTGTTCTCACACCAATTTTTAAAGTTCAGAGGTGCATTAATTAATTATGAATTGGTGTGAGAACTTTAATTGTAAATTGGTGTGAGAACAGGTGAAGTTACAGAGATGCATCAATTCCCTGTTCTTACACCAATTCATAATTAAAGTTATAGAGTTGCATTAATTACCTGTTTTCACACCAATTTATAATTACAGAGGTGCATTAATTACCTGTTTTCACCCCAATTTCTAATTAAAGTTATAGAGTTGCATTAATTCCCTGTTCTCACACCAATTCATAATGACAAAGGTGCATCAATCACCTGTTCACATATCAATTTATAATTACAGAGGTGCATCAATTACCTGCTCTCACCCCAATTCATAATTAAATCTACAGACACGCATCAATCCCCTGCTCCCCACCAGGAGAATTTCAACCCGGGTGGGACAAACCCCCCAGAATTCCTGCCCTTCCCTTTTCCCAGGGAGATTCCCCCGGCGCAGGGATGCCCTGGGAATGGCCAGAGGCTGGGATTGCCTTACCTGCCCCATCGGGGGTCCCCCCATGGGGGGCATCATCTGAGGCATCATGCCGTGGGGCACGGGGGGCATGTTGGGGGGTCGCTGGCCCATGGGGTGCATCCCCATCGGGGGGTAGTGCGGCATTCCCGGGTGTCCCATCTGGAAAACGAAACACCGAGAGGAAAAGTCAGCAGGGAAGGCAACGAGCCCAGGCACTCAGCCCACAGCGAAGAAGGAAGGTCCCTGCCCTGGAAACACTGAAAGAATTTTCCTTGGAAATACTAAGGATTTTTCCTGGAAACACTGCGAAAAATTTTCCTGGAAACACTGCAAGAATTTTTCCTAGAAACACTGCAAGGATTTTCCTTGGAAGCATTCCAAGCATTTTTCCTGGAAACTGGAAAACAGCAACAAAAAAAGGAAAAATCAGTAGGAAAGACAACAACCCCAAGCATTCACCCCACAGGGAATAAGGAATATCCCTTTCCTGGAAACACTAAGAATTTTCCTTGGAAACTAAGAATTTTTCCTGGAAACACTAAGGATTTTTCCTGGAAGCACTGCAAGCATTTTTCCTGGAAACTGGAAAACAGCAACAAAAAAAAGGAAAAATCAGTAGGAAAGACAACAACCCCAAGCACTCAGCCCACAGGGAATAAGGAAGATTCCTTTCCTGGAAACACTACAAGAATTTTCCCTGGAAGCACTGCAAAAATTTTCCTGTTTCCAAGAGTTGCTCATATAAACCCTGGGCAGAATTTCCCCTTGGAAAACATGTTTAGCAAGTGAAAAAAAACATCAGATGATTGACAGCAATCCCACAATGGTTTGGGTTGGAAGGGAGCTCAGAGCTCGTCCAGCTCCCACCTCTGACACCCTGCACTGGTCCCGGCTGCTCCAACCCGGCCTTGACACTTCCAGGGGTGGGGAGTCCACAGCTTCTCTGGGAATTTCATCCCACCCTCACAGGGAAGGATTTCTCCCTAATCTCACCCAACTCCAGCACCTTTCCAGTTTTCCAGTGATTTTTCTTATCCCAGAAGATGCCCTGGGGCTGGGAGAAACCACGAGCAACCAAAGAGGTTTGAAAACTCTGGACAGAACACTTGACTTTTCCCAGTCACATCCCCTCACAGCACAGGCGGTGACAGCTCCTGCTTCCCAAGCCCCAGGTCATTCCAGGTAAAAGTGATCCCTAGAAGTCTCCTCTGCCCCTTTCCCGTGTTTTCTTGACTCTCAGAGGGATCTGCCACCCTGGTGCTGTCACTGTTCCTGCACAGTGAGGAGGTTCCCCCTGAGCCTCCTTTTCTCGAGGCTGAGCTCCCCCAGCTGCTCCAGCCCCTTCCCAGCTCTGGGATCCAGAGTGCCCTGGGGGATCCTGGAACAGCATTCCCAGCACACCAGGGATCAGCTGATCCTGCCCCTGTGCCCAGCCCTGAGGGCACCTCTGCAGTGCCGTGTCCAGCTCTGGATCCTCAGCACAGCAAGGATCAGCTGATCCTGGAATGCTGGATCCAGCTCTGGATCCTCAGCACAGCAGGGCCAGGAGCTCCTGGAATGCTGGATCCAGCTCTGGATCCTCAGCACAGCAGGGACAGGAGCTCCTGGAATGTTGGATCCAGCTCTGGATCCTCAGCACAGCAGGGACAGGAGCTCCTGGAATGTTGGATCCAGCTCTGGATCCTCAGCACAGCAGGGCCAGGAGCTCCTGGAATGTTGGATCCAGCTCTGGATCCTCAGCACAGCAGGGCCAGGAGCTCCTGGAGCTGAGCAAGGGCCTGGAGCAGCTCCGTGCCCAGGAGAGGCTGAGGGAGCTGAGGCTGCTCAGCCTGGAGAGGGACACAGCTGAGAGGGGCCCTCAGCCCTGGGTGTCCCTGAGTGTTCCTGAGTGTCCCTGGGTGTCCCTGTCCATTCCTGTCCATCCCTGGGTGTCCCTGTCCATCCCTGTCCATCCCTGGGTGTCCCTGTCCATCCCTGTCCGTCCCTGGGTGCAGGGAGGATCCGAGCAGGGCCCAGGCTCTGCTCCAGGGCCCAGCAGCGTCACCAGAGGCACGGGCAGTGACTGATACCCAGGAAGCGCCACCTGCACATGACCAACAACTTCCTCCCGGTGCGCCTGACAGGTGCCCAGAGAGGATCTGGCATCTCCCTCACTGCGGACACCCAGACCCGCCAGCAAAGCCTGCTGTGCCACGGGACACCCATCCCATCCCATCCCATCCCATCCCATCCAACCCAACCCCGCTGTGCCACGGGACACCCATCCCATCCCATCCCACTGTGCCACGGGACACCCATCCCATCCCATCCCATCCCATCCCATCCCGCTGTGCCACGGGACACCCATCCCATCCCATCCCATCCCACCCCATCCCACCTCACCCCGCTGTGCCACGGGACACCCATCCCATCCCACCTCATCCCATCCCATCCCATCCCGCTGTGCCACTGGACAGCCCATCCCACCCACCCCATCCATCCCATCTCATCCCACCTCACTCATCCGCTGTGCACTGGACAGCATCCCATCCCATCCCATCCCATCCCATCCCATCCCATCCGCTGTGCCACGGGACACCCATCCCATCCCATCCCATCCCATCTAACCCAACCGCGCTGTGCCACTGGACAGCCATCCCATCCCATCCCATCCCACCCAACCCAACCTAACCCAACCCAACCCATCCCAACCCAACCCCGCCGTGACCCCGCAGCGGGGAGGCGGGACCAGCTCCTCACCCCCCGCCCCCCGTTCCCTCCGAGCCCGCACTCACCATGAGGGAGCCGCGGTCGACGCCGCCGGGCCGCATGGCGGGGCTGAGCAGGGAGCCCCCGCAGCGGCCCAGGAGGCGGCCTCGCAGCGGCGGCCGCGGCGCCGCGGGCCCGAAGGGCAGCAGCGGCTCGGGCTCGCCGCGGGGCGGGAGCAGCGGCGCCAGCAGGCTGACGGGCTTCCCCGCCGGCCAATCGGGGCGCGCCGCCAGCCGCGCGCTCTTCGGCGATTGGTCGGCGCCCGAGCCCACCGGCCGCACGGCGTCGCCCGGCGTCAGCTGCATAAGGGGCGGCGGCTTCGGCAGCGAGAACGGCAGCGGCTGCGGGGAGGCGGCGGCGGCCGCGGCCGTGGAGTCCCCGCCGGACATGGCGGCGGAGGGCGGCGCGGCCCCGCCGCGCGGGGCTCGCTCGGGGCGGCTCCCGGGAGCGCGGGGCGCGCAGCGAAGCGGCGGCTGCGGCGGCCGAGCGCGGGGCACGCCGGGAAACCGCTCACGTGGGGCCGGGGGCGGTGCGCGCTGAGCCGGGCGGGACCAAGCGCGCCGGGAGGAGGGGGGAGTTCCCGCTCCGCCGAGCTCAGCTCGGCGCTCGTGCCAGCGGGAGGTGGCGGCGGGTCTCCCCCGAGCCGTGCCGCGGTGGTACGCGCCGGGCCGCGCTCCCCCCGGGGCGGTGCGGGTGGTACGGCCCGAGCGCTCCCGCTTCCCCCCCCCCGGGCCGCGCGCAGTGGGCGGCGCCGCTGAGGGGAGCGGGAGATCCTGAGGGGATCCTGAGGGGATCCTGAGGGGATCGGGAGTGTCCCGGGGGGATCGGGAATATCCCGGGGGAAGGGACACACCGGGATCGGCCCCTGCACGGCCCCACAACCCGCCCTGTGCCGCGGGGCCGTGGCCGAGCGCTCCCGGAGCTCCGGCGGCCTTGATCCAGGGGAGGCCGCGGCCGCTCTGGGAGTTCCGGGCCGGGCCTCGCCTCCTCCCAGCCGGGAATTCCGTCCTAAAATCCCCCAAAAACCCCCCAAAAATCCCGAATAAATCCCACAAAAATCCCCAAATCCCCAAATCCCATCCCTCCCTGCCGTTCCCTGTGTCCTGGCACTGCAGGGCCTTGAGGAAAGGCCGTGAGCGGAGCGCTGAGAACAGAGCACGGTAAACGGAAACAATGTTAAAGCTCAAAGCTGGAGTTGTCTAAAATGTAACTCTTGCTTTTCAAGGAAAAGTTAAAATCCTGGTGTTTTCCTTGCGCAAATCCTCCCCGCCGAGGTTTTGATGTGGATAAAATTGATTAAATCGGGATAAATTTATATATGATCTAAAATTACTGCCCATTAATCGAATCGCTGGGAGAGATGCGTTTGATTTATTTGATATTCGTGGTTTAACATCAAAAATCAAATATCAAGGCATTAAAATCCACCCGAATAAAGTGGGAGAAGGGCTGGGAAAAGCAGGGAAAAAAATCCCAATAATTTTTAATTCGGTTTTGTACCGAGTTTGGCTGGGATGGAGTCGATCCCACACAGGAGAGGGGGAGAGGGCTGGGAATTCTGTGGGATAAAGTGAATTGATGGGAATGCTGGGGGATAAACTGAATTTATGGGAATTCTGTGGGATTAAACTGAATTTCAGTGGGAATTCTATGGGATAAACTGAATTTATGGGAATTCTGTGGGATAAACTGAATTTCAGTGGGAATTCTGTGGGATAAACTGAATTTCAGTGGGAATTCTGGAGGATAAAGTGAATTTATGGGAATGCTGAGGGATAAACTGAATTGATGGAAATTCTGTGGGATAAAGAGAATTTCAGTGAGAATTCTGTGGGATAAAGTGAATTGATGGGAATGCTGAATTAATGGGAATTTTGTGGGATAAACTGAATTTATGAGAATTCTATTGGATCAACGAATTTATGGGGAATTCCGTGGGATAAACTGAATTGATGGGAATTTTGCAGGATAAACCAAATTTCAGTGGGAATTCTGTGGGATAAACTGAATTGATGGGAATAAAAACTCTGAACTAAAAAAAAAGCAAAACAACTCAGAAATACAAATTCTGAAATAAAAATTTGGAAGTATAAATTCTGAACGATGGAATTCCGGAACCCAAGGGTTTTTTTGGGGGGACAATGAGCCCCTGAAATTCCTTTTCCATGGGATTTGAACTTTGAGCTGGAATGGATTAAACCGGCGCTCTCTTGTTTTTGCTGTTTAAAATCTCTTCTATTCCCTATAAACTCGATATCAAACCGCTCTCGGCTGTTTCCCAGGCACGGATGTTTGGATTTCCTTTGGAAACGCAGAATTCCATGGGAATTCCTGGCTCGGCCAGCAGGGAGAGACCTCGCACAGGGAATCCTTGAGCAGGGAGATTCCAGCTCGTCCCGGGATTCCTCGATCGACGGGAGCTCGGGAACGACGAACATTTAACAGGAATTTCGAATTTCCAGCCCCTCTGGAATTCTGCGATTCCCGGGAAAGCCCGGTTTGGTTTGTGGGAGCTGGGATTGAATGGGCAGGGTCTCCTTGGAAACCTCATCCCATTCCAGGAGAATTCCAGCTGCTGCAGGGAAAACAAGGGAAAACCTCGCTCAGATTCCCAATTCCAATCCCAAAAATCCCATCCGATCCAGCGGGAGAATTGATTCCCTGCGATTTCCTGGGATGGTTTTCCCGGCAGCTCCGCCCCCAGCGGGCTCAGCTCGGGGTTTATTTTCCATTAGAGCTCATCAATTATTTAGGAATTGCGGGGATTTGGGTTTTTAAAGCCGCGGCTCCGAGGGTGGGGCAGTGCCAGGATGTCTGAATCCATGGATTCAGCGATCTCCCTCTGGAAAACAGCTGCTGGGAGGTTTTTCCCCGTGTTCCTCCAGCGTTTTTGTTATTTATTCCTCTAAATAAGTTGTTTTCCATTCTTTAGCCCATGAAAATCACGTTTTCCAGCAGTGAGTTTTCCTTATAAATCTGGATTTTCCTGATAAATCTCAATTTCCATAGAAATCCGGATTTCTTTATAAATCTGGATTTTCCTTATAAATCTGAATTTCCATATAAATGTGAATTTTCCTTATAAATCTGAATTTCTTTATAAAACTGAATTTCTTTATAAATGTGAATTTTCCATATAAATGTGAATTTTCCTTATAAAACTGAATTTTCCTTATAAATCTGGATTTCCATATAATTCTGAATTTTCCATATAAATCTGAATTTCCATAGAAATCTCCATTTTCCTTATAAATCTGAATTTCTTTATAAATCTGGATTTTCCTGATAAATCCAAATTTTCCCGATAAATCCAGAGTTTCCATATAAATCTGGATTTCTTTATAAATCTGAATTTTCCTGAAAAATCTGAGTTTTCCTTCTAAATCTGAATTTTTGTAAAAATCTGGATTTTTTGTATAAATCTGAATTTCTTTATAAATCTGAATTTTCCTGAAAAATCTGAATTTTCCTTATAAATCTGGATTTTCCTGATGAATCTGGATTTTCCTTATAAATCTGATTTTTTTGTATGAATCTGAATTTCCCTATAAATCAGAATTTCCCTATAAATCTGAATTTTCCTTATAATTCTGGATTTCCCTGATACATTTCCTATGGGATTGGGTTTCCCGGATGCTGCAGAATTCCCCATGGGAATGTGTTATCCCGGTCGTGTTCTCCCACTTTTCATCCCAGAAAACATCAGGCACAGCTGGATCCTCACCAACCCCATGGAGGGAAAAGCAAAAACACTAAATCCAACTTTTTTCCTGGAAAAAAACCCCCTCAAAATCTGCGGATCAACAATTCCTAGGGAATGTTCCATGTGATGGAAACAGCGGGAATTCCCATGGAAAGGAGGGGTCTGGAATGTCCTTGGAGCAGCTTGAGCATGACCTGAGATCCATCTGGGGGAATTTGGGAGCCTGGAAAATCCAGGATCTGGGGAATTCCTATTTTTTCACAGCTTGGGAAGGTGGGAATTTGAGGGATGGGAGACAGGAGGAGCAGCAGATCCCAAATCCAGCGGCACAGGAATTCCAAAACTAAATCCAAATTCTCCTTGGATACCTCCTGCCTTGTGGGAATTCCAGGGATGGAAGAGAGGAGCAGCACATCCCAAATCCAGCGGCACGGGAAGGAGGAGAGGCAGCTGGAGCAAAGTCAGGGCAAAAAAGGAAAAAAGGTGAGAATTCCAAAACTAAATCCAAATTCCCCTTGGATACCTCCTGCTCCATGGGAATTCCAGGGATGGGAGACAGGAGGAGCACATCCCAAATCCAGCGGCATGGGAAGGAGGGGAAGCAACTGGAGCAAAACCAGGGCAAAACATGAAGGAAAAGAGGTGAGAATTCCAGAAATAAATCCAAATTCCAAAACTAAATTCAAATTCCCCTTGGATACCTCCTACCTTGTGGGAATTCCAGGGATGGGAGACAGAAGGAGCAGCAGATCCCAAATCCAGTGGCATGGGAAGGAGGGGAAGCAGCTGGAGCAAAGCCAGGGCAAAAAACACAAAGGAAAGGATGTGAGAATTCCAAAATTAAATCCAAATTCCCCTTGGATACCTCCTGCTCCATGGGAATTCCAGGGATGGGAGACAGGAGCAGCACATCTCAAATCCAGTGGCATGGGAAGGAGGGGAAGCAGCTGGAGCAAAGTCAGGGCAAAAAACACGAAGGAAAGGATGTGAGAATTCCAGAAATAAATCCAAATTCCAAAACTAAATCCAAATTCCCCTTGGATGCCTCCTGCCTTGTGGGAATTTTAGGGATGGGAGACAGGAAGAGCAGCACATCCCAAATCCAGCGCCATGGGAAGGAGGGAAAGCAACTGGAGCAAAACCAGGGCAAAACGTGAAGGAAAAGAGGTGAGAATTCCAAAACTAAATCCAAATTCCCCTTGGATGCCTCCTGCCTCATGGGAATTCCAGGGATGGGAGACAGGAGGAGCACTTCCCAAATCCAGCGGCACAAGAAGGAGGAGAGGCAGCTGGAGCAAAGCCAGGGCAAAACATGAAGGAATAGAGGTGAGAATTCCAAAATTAAATCCAAATTCCCCTTGGATGCCTCCTGCCTCGTGGGAATTCTCACTCCAAGAGGGATAATTCCGACTTTGCACAATAAATATTGGACTTTTCCCACCTGCTCTGCCCTCCAGGAGAATCCCGGTTAAACCCTGCCTCACCTCACGTGCCTAATCCCGGATTTTGGTGGTTAACAAGGGATTTGATCCCAAAGAACCGCGTCTCCCACCTTTATTGTTTCCATCTGCTCGTTGTTTTCCATAAAAATCCCTCCGCGGAGCAGAGATCAGCACTATTCGTGCCCTGATCCCGCTGCTGCGTGGCTGATGAATCCATGGATTTAGGAGGAATAATCCCGATTTCATTAGCAGCCAGTGCTAGAAATAAAAACGGAGCCCGGGACCATTGGTGGAAAAAAAAACCACAAATCCCGGAGTCGTGAGAGAGGATTAGAATTGGAAAGATAAAAAAACATCTCCGGAGAAACCTTGGAAAGGCGGGAGAGTGGTGGCAGCTGCTTCCCAGGATCCAGCGGCGCTTGGGAGCCTCGGGATACGGGGAATAAAAGGAATAAAAGTGAGGAAGGGGAGGGGGAAAATCGTGGAGAAGTGGCCCCAGGATGAGGTGGAATTGGTGTGTTCCCAGATTTGGAGCTGCCCTAAGGAGCCGCGTGAGGGTGGAGATAAAAATGTGGGATAAAGCTTGAAGGGGTCAAAGCCAGGGTTAATTCCCAATCCTAGAAAAAAGAGTGGGATAATGGCCATTCCCTGCTCCCAGGACTGGATTGATCCCAGCAGGATGGGGATTTTCCCTGGAATGTCTGGAGTGGGATAATGGCCATTCCCTGCTCCTGGGCACTCCCAGCAGGATGGGGAACACAGGGGCTTTTCCAGGGAAGTCAAGTGGGATGGAAGAGTCGGATTGAACACCCTGAGCAGGGATATTTGGGAATAGCACCAGCCCACTCCCGATCCAGGGGTGGCCTCTCCCTCAGGAAGGCAGATTGTGGTGAATAATCCTCTGGAATGCTTTTTCTTCCTTCTTCTCTTTTTCCTTCCACTTCTTCCTCTTTTACTAAACCTTATCCCAGTTCTGGAGCTCATTCCATAGAATCCCAGACTGGTCTGGGCTGGATGAGACCTTAAATCCCATCCCAATCCCACCCCATCCATGGCAGGGACACCTCCCGCTGTCCCAGGCTGCTCCAGCCTGGCCTTGGGCACTGCCAGGGATCCAGGGGCAGCCACAGCAAATCTGGGAATTGCAGCCCAGCCAGGAATTCCTCATTCCCAATCTCCCATCCATCCCTGCCCTCTGGCACTGGGATCCATTCCCTGGGTCCAAAGCCAGCCCAGGGGCAGTGGCCGTGCCGGGATGGGATCACTCTGCGCTGTGATTGCATTCTGCATCCAAATTAAAAAATCCAATTACACCCAAAGCCTCCAAACGCCGCTAATGAATTGAAAACTTCCTCAGGAACCCGGCCTGGAGCAGAGGAGCTCGGAGGTGACCGAGGGGTGACCCTCCAGGAGAGCTGGAGAGGGACTGGGGACAGGGCATGGAGGGACAGGACCCAGGGAATGGATCCCAGTGCCAGAGGGCAGGGATGGATGGGAGATTGGGAATGAGGAATTCCTGCCTGGGCTGGAATTCCCAGATTTGCTGTGGCTGCCCCTGGATCCCTGGCAGTGCCCAATCCAGGCTGGATGGGGTTTGGAGCACCCTGGGATGTTGGGAGCTGTCTAAACACAGAATTGGAATATTCCTCTTCCTCTCAGCCGAGCTCCAACCCCCTGGGATATTTTCTGATTTCCCTGACATTATTTTCATGCCGCTTTGGACACGCAGGGAAAAGCAGACAAAACCAATTTCCAATTAAAATGTGATGAAATCCAGCAATTTTTCCTCACTTCTCCTCCCGTTTGTCCTGCTCCTGATAGGAATCAGCAATTTGGGGCTCCCGTATTCAAATCCTCGGCTCGCTGATATTTGTACAGCGCTGTTTTATTTCCCAGCCCTGCAGGGACTGAGTTATTGCAGGATTTTTATTGGATTCACTCAAAACAGGATTGCTCTTCTCTCTGATTCTCGGAGTTTCTCTTCCCTGTGGTTTGTGTAAATCCTGGAGCTGTGATTCCATGCCAGGCGTTTGCTGCCAATCCCAGAATTAATTGCACCAAGGGTGGAAAAGGGTTTGGACAAACAGAGGAAGGATAAAATTGCTGCGGTGTTGTTGTACGTTTAAATTCTATGTGTTTTAGTGCTTTTAGTTGTGGATTTTAAAACGAAATAATTACAGGAGGAATGATTAGGGGAGGTTTTGTCTTTCCAAGGGATCCAAACCCACTTTTCCTGCGGGATTTTTCCCAGGAAAATCGAGTCTCTGGTCGTGTGTGGAATTTCATTTGTCTCAATTAATTTCTTTCATATCAATCACGTGGCTTAGAGAAATATAACCTGGTTGTGAGTCAGGATTAAATTGTGCAGGAGCATTCCCTGTAAGAACTGCAGGATTTTAGGGAATGATTTCTCCAGGAAGCTTGGGAATGAGGCATTCTCTTGGAAACCACAACCAGAGGTGTTTGTGTGTCTGACAGCCCCTGTTAAAAATGGATAAAAACACATTTGGATCAGTCTAAAAATGCACTTTATCCCAGCAGGTGCTGGCTGGGGCAGAGCAGGAGGAACTTGTCTTTCCAAGGGATCCAAACCCACTTTTCCTGCAGGATTTTTCCCAGGAAAATTGAGTCTCTGGTCGTGTGTGGAATTTCATTTGTCTGAATTAATTTCCTTCATATAAATCATGAGGGAAAAAAACGTGGCTTAGAGAAATATAACCTGGTTTGTGTCAGGATTAAATTGTGCAGGAGCATTCCCTGTAAGAACTGCAGGATTTTAGGGAATGATTTCTCCAGGGAAGCTTGGGAATGAGGCATTCTCTTGGAAACCACAACCAGAGGTGTTTGTGTGACTGACAGCCCCTGTTAAAAATGGATAAAAACACATTTGGATCAGTCTAAAAATGCACTTTATCCCAGCAGGTGCTGGATGGGGCAGAGCAGGAGGAATGATTAGGGGAGGTTTTGTCTTTCCAAGGGATCCAAACCCACTTTTCCTGCAGGATTTTTCCCAGGAAAATCGAGTCTCTGGTCGTGTGTGGAATTTCATTTGTCTGAATTCATTTCCTTCACACAAAAGGAAAGAAACCTGGCTTAGAGAAATATAACCTGGTTTGTGTCAGGATTAAATTGTGGAGGAGCATTCCCTGTAAGAAATGCAGGATTTTAGGGAATGATTTCTCCAGGAAGCTTGGGAATGAGGCATTCTCTTGGAAACCACAACCACAGTGGCAGAAGGTGTTTGTGTGACTGACAGCCCCAATTAAAAATGTATAAAAACACATTTGGATCAGTCTAAAAATGCACTTTATCCCAGCAGGTGCTGGCTGGGGCAGAGCAGGAGGAATTTGTCTTTCCAAGGGATCCAATCCCACTTTTCCTGCAGGATTTTTCCCAGGAAAATCGAGTCTCTGGTCATGCGTGGAATTTCATTTGTCTCAATTCATTTCCTTCATATAAATCATGAGGGAGAAAAAACGTGGCTTAGAGAAATATAACCTGGTTTGTGTCAGGATTAAATTGTGCAGGAGCATTCCCTGTAAGAAATGCAGGATTTTAGGGAATGATTTCTCCAGGAAGCTTGGGAATGAGGCATTCTCTTGGAAACCTCAACCAGAGGTGTTTGTGTGACTGACAGCCCCAATTAAAAATGTATAAAACCACATTGAGATGGGTCTAAAAATGCACTTTATCCCAGCAGGTGCTGGCTGGGGCAGAGCCCTGCAGGATTCCTGCTCAGGCCAGGCCTGTCCTGCTCCTGCTGCAACGCCGGAAATCCAATTCCTTCTCTCCTTCCAAAGCTCTGCTCCATCAGGATTGGAGGAATTTCAAATCTCAAAACCGAGATGAGTCTGCAGAGCCTGGTTTGATTGTTTAAATCATTCAATAAAATGGGGTTTGGAGCTCAGCTGTTGCCACCAGCGGGGCAGGGTGGGGATGGAGCTGGGATTTCTCCTCCTGGGATGGAGCTGGGATTTCTCCTCCTGGGATAGAGCTGGGATTTCTCCTCCTGGAATGGAGCTGGGATTTCTCCTCCTGGGATGGAGCTGGGATTTCTCCACTTGGGAAGGACCTTGGATTTCTCCACTTTGATGGAGCTGGGATTTCTCCACCTGGGATGGAGCTGGATCTCATCCCCAGGGATGGGAGGGGAATTCCAGCTCTGCACAGCATCTTTTCTGGAAAAGTTGGAGCTTTCCAACACAGAATCCCAGGATCCCGGAGCTTGGAAAAGGTCTCTGAGGTCATCAAACCCAAGCTGTGCCCGATGCCCACCCTGTCCCCAGCCCAGAGCTCCTGGAATTCCCAGTGCCACCTCCAGCAATTCCCTGGACACCTCCAGGGATGGGCACTCCAAACCTCCCTGGGCACTTCCAAGGCCTGAGCTCCCTTTCCATGGGGAAATTCCTGCTGCTCTCCACCCTGAGCCTCCCCTGGCCCAGCCTGAGGCCGTTCCCTCTCCTCCTGTCCCTGTTCCCTGAGATCAGATCCCAAATTCCCCCCTGAGCCCCCTCCTGTCAGGGACTGTGCAGAGCCACAAGGTCCCCCCTGAGCCTCCTTTGCTCCAGGCTGAGCCCCTTCCCAGCTCCCTCAGGAATTCTCCAGCCCCTTCCCAGCTCCCTCAGGAATTCTCCAGCCCCTTCCCAGCTCCCTCAGGAATTCTCCAGCCCCTTCCCATCTCCCTCAGGAATTCTCCAGCCCCTTCCCATCTCCCTCAGGAATTCTCCAGCCCCTTCCCATCTCCCTCAGGAATTCTCCAGCCCCTTCCCAGCTCCCTCAGGAATCCTCCAGCCCCTTCCCATCTCCATTCCCATCCCTGGACTCCTCCAGCCCCTCAGGGTCTCCCTTGTCCTGTGGGTCCCAGAACTGGACACACCCTGTAGGAGCCACCCCAGGGTCAGATCCAGGTCTGTATTTGATGGATAAACCCATCCCTGACCCGGAGCTGCCCCTTTTCCCCGAGCAGGATCCGATTTTCCCGGGAGTTTTCCGATTTCTCTCATCACCGGCTGTGTGGGAGCTCGGGGCAGGGCCAGCGCCTCGGATCCAGTTCCGTGTCACCCGGGGGTGTTGAGAGCCACCACAGCCGTGCCCGGGTGGCCTCATCCCCTCATCCCTTCTCCTTCTTTTTCCCTCCTGTGTGGATTGAAACCCGACCCCGCAGCCCTCGGCATTCCCTGCAGCCTCATCCCCCGGATGCTCCCGAGAGTCCTCACAATTCTTTATTCCAGCGTGTGAATCCCAGAGCTCACTCAGCATCCCCAGGGGATTTTATTTTTGGTTTTTTCTGAAAGTTTATTTTTAGCTTTCCCAAATAATTCCCAGATTTGGATTAAATTTCCCTCGGCGGAGCAGTTTCAGGCCGTGGGTTTGCGCTCGGTGTCTGGCGCTGCCACCGGTGACCTACAAAAGGCGGGTGCTGACATCCCAAGGATGAATTATTCAGCTGCTCCCGCATCCTGGAGATCCAGGAGAGGCTCTGGAAATCCACACCGAGCCTCTGGAAATCCACACCGAGCCTCTGGAAATCCACACCGAGCCTTGGATCCCATCCTCCCCCCGCTCCCGGCTCCTGGCCTCGGCTGCCTTTGGGGAAAGGGCTCCGGAGGGGAAGGGAAACCTCGGGAAGGAGATGGAGAAGGGGCAGAGAGGAGAAATGGGGATTGAGGGAATGGTGGTCAAGGATAAAATCATGGAATGGTTCCGTTGGAAAAGTCCTCGGAGATCACCGAGTGCAGCACTGCCCCATGTCCCCGAGTGCCACATCCACAGGGCTCTGAATCCCTGCAGGGATGGGGAATTCCTGAGCTCCCTTTCCATGAAGGAATTGTCCCAAAATCCACCCTGAGCCTCCCCTGGCCCAGCCTGAGGCCGTTCCCTCTCCTCCTGTCCCTGTTCCCTGGGATCAGATCCCAAATTCCCCCCTGAGCCCCCTCCTGTCAGGGGCTGTGCAGAGAGGGAAAAGATCCCTCTGGATCCTCCTTTTCTCCAGGCTGAGCCCCTTCCCAGCTCCCTCAGGAATTCTCCAGCCCCTTCCCAGCTCCCTCAGGAATTCTCCAGCCCCTTCCCAGCTCCCTCAGAATTCTCCAGCCCTTCCCAGCTCCCTCAGGAATTCTCCAGCCCCTTCCCAGCTCCCTCAGGAATTCTCCAGCCCCTTCCCAGCTCCCTCAGGAATTCCCCAGCCCCTTCCCAGCTCCCTCAGGAATTCCCAGCCCCTTCCCAGCTCCCTCAGGAATTCTCCAGCCCCTTCCCAGCTCCCTCAGGAATTCTCCAGCCCCTTCCCAGCTCCCTCAGGAATTCTCCAGCCCCTTCCCATCTCCCTCAGGAATTCTCCAGCCCCTTCCCAGCTCCCTCAGGAATTCTCCAGCCCTTTTCCAGCTCCCTCAGGAATTCTCCAGTCCCTTCCCAGCTCCCTCAGGAATTCTCCAGCCCCTTCCCAGCTCCCTCAGGAATTCTCCAGTCCCTTCCCAGCTCCCTTCTCTGCTCACTCCTTGGATTATGATGGATCTTGGCAGGAGTTTTTTTGGGAAGGAATAAAAGAAGAACAAGGGGAAAAGGACAAACAGCACCATTGGTAACTGCAGGTTTCCATAAATCCTAAAAACTAAATTCCATAGAAACTGCTGCCACAAATCCATGGATTGGGATCAAAATTGGCGCCTCCCTGTCAGTCACGGATGGAGCCTGGGAAAGAACCAGGAGTGGGAGCAAAACAAAGGATTCTCCAGGAAAATATTCCCCTTACACCGTTATCCATGATCTCCCATCCCTTTAGCTTTTGTAGGATTCCTAAAACTCCTAAAACTGGGCTTTTTTTTTCCTCTTGGATACAGAACCCGTGGCCTGTTTTAATTCCCGTTTTTTGGATTAATTCCTGAGAACAAACAAATTGTCCTGGAAAGCTGCAGCTGAAGCGAGCGCTGCTGTTTCCATTCATTTGTTCATCAACACAGCCCCGCAAACGAGCTGAGAATTCCGTGTTCCCTCAGCTTCTCCAAGGGCTGCTCCCTGCTCCCAATCCCGGCCCTGAAATGCCGTGGGTGTTTTGTTTACAGGCACTCACGGGGTTGTTTTTTAGGCAATGAAGGAAATGATCCCAGTGCAAAATCCTGAGGAAAGCAGGAAATTGGGAAAGGCAGGGCTGGGGGATTGAGGGAAATCTTGTCCTTCTCCCAACAGTGTCCAGGAAAGCCTTTGGGTTTCGGGAGAAAATAAATGGAATTTTTGTGGTTGGTGCAATGATCCGAGGGCTGGAGCCAGGCTGGGAGAGCTGGGAATGTTCCCCTGGAGAAGGGAAGGATCCAGGCAGAGCTCAGAGCCCCTGGCAGGGCCTGAAGGGGCTCCAGGAGAGCTGGAGAGGGACTGGGGACAAGGCATGGAGGGACAGGAGCCAGGGAATGGATCCCAGTGCCAGAGGGCAGGGATGGATGGGAGATTGGGAATGAGGAATTCCTGGCTGGGCTGGGATTCCCAGATTTGCTGTGGCTGCCCCTGGATCCCTGGCAGTGTCCAAGGCCAGGTTTGGAGCACTGGGACAGTGGGAGCTGTCCCTTCTCATGGCAGGGCTGGATTGGGATCATCTCATTCCAGTCCCTGCCATGGGCAGATCCCAGCGGGAATTCTGCTGGGAGAAGGCCCTGCTGCAAAGTCCTTCCCCACCAGGATCACTGGGAATTGTGAGGTTGGCTCAAAAATTGGGAATATTCCCAGTAAAACCCAACCTTGGGACAAGGCCTGGAGGGACAGGACCCAGGGAATGGATCCCAGTGCCAGAGGGCAGGGATGGATGGGAGACTGGGAATGAGGAATTCCTGGCTGGGCTGGAATTCCCAGATTTGCTGTGGCTGCCCCTGGATCCCTGGAGGTGTCCCAGGCCAGGTTGGAGCACAGGGACAGTGGGAGGTGTCAGGGACGGACATGGATGAATTTAAAGTCTCTTCCCACCCAAAAATCCGGGATTCTGGGATGATCCAAGGAACTGATGAGCAAAGAGCAGCTAAAAATCCCCATGAGAACCCTCCTCTCTTATCTCTTTGATAAGAAAGCTCGGCCTGAGTGCCAGGTGAGGCTGGAATCACTGGGATCTCCTTTTCCTCACCGCTTCAAACGCAATCTGCTGAGTCCTTTGTGCTTTTGGGTCTAAATCAACAGGAACTCCTCTTGTCCTGGCCTTTCATCCGCACGGATTTCCATAATTAATGTGCGGAGTGACTCATCCCCAAATGGGAGCCCAACCTGGCTTCCTGCTGGAATCCCTGCAGGGAATAAAGGATGTCCTGGGAGCTGCTCTTCCCATCAGAATATCCCCCTGGGAATGGGCTGGGATTCATGGGCACAACGGGAGCTGTGTCCGTGGGTTTGGAAAAGCCTGGATGGGAGGGAAAAAGAAATCAAGGGATGGGTGTGTTCAGTGTTGCTTGGGAAATAAGAAAGGATTTGTTATTATTGGGGTTTATTGTTAATTATGGTTTGGGTTTATTTCTCCTCGGTCCTCACTGGTGCCCCATAAAATCCCTTCCTTTGCCAAGTGCATCCATAGGTTCAGGATTGAGGATTTTTCCAGCCCGGAGAGATTCCTGCTCCCCTGGGATACAGGCAGGGATAGAGGGTGGATCTGCTCCCCTGGGATCCAGGCAGGGATAGAGGGTGGATCTGCTCCCCATGGATCCATGCAGGGATAGAGGGTGGATCTGCTCCCTTGGGATCCAGGCAGGGATAGAGGGTGGATCTGCTCCCTTGGGATCCAGGCAGGGATAGAGGGTGGATCTGCTCCCGTGGGATCCAGGCAGGGATAGAGGGTGGATCTGCTCCCCATGGATCCATGCAGGGATAGAGGGTGGATCTGCTCCCTTGGGATCCAGGCAGGGATAGAGGGTGGATCTGCTCCCCATGGATCCATGCAGGGATAGAGGGTGGATCTGCTCCCATGGATCCAGGCAGGGATAGAGGGTGGATCTGCTCCCTTGGGATCCAGGCAGGGATAGAGGGTGGATCTGCTCCCGTGGATCCAGGCAGGGATAGAGGGTGGATCTGCTCCCCATGGATCCATGCAGGGATAGAGGGTGGATCTGCTCCCTTGGGATCCAGGCAGGGATAGAGGGTGGATCTGCTCCCCATGGATCCATGCAGGGATAGAGGGTGGATCTGCTCCCCATGGATCCAGGCAGGGATAGAGGGTGGATCTGCTCCCTTGGGATCCAGGCAGGGATAGAGGGTGGATCTGCTCCCCATGGATCCAGGCAGGGATCGAGGGTGGATCTGCTCCCTTGGGATCCAGGCAGGGATAGAGGGTGGATCTGCTCCCTTGGGATCCAGGCAGGGATCGAGGGTGGATCTGCTCCCTTGGGATCCAGGCAGGGATCGAGGGTGGATCTGCTCCCCATGGATCCAGGCAGGGATAGAGGGTGGATCTGCTCCCTTGGGATCCAGGCAGGGATAGAGGGTGGATCTGCTC
>JAVTVJ010002798.1:0-44676 GCA_034509425.1 Eopsaltria australis | reverse complement strand
ATAGGCTGTATGCAAATGCTATAAGATTTGTAGTTTGTTCTAGATTGGTTAATGAAAATTAGAATATTCAACACAGAAGATGATTTATTGTATTGTAAATGACAAGCTCGCTCTCTTCGATCTCTTTGATCCTCTCTCTTCTCTCCTCTCTTGCTTACTTTCTTACTTCTCTGACCCGCTCCAGGCTGCGTCTGGCAGCCCCTAGCAGGTCTCCCACACTCACGCCCTTTCACAATAAACCTCATGCTCTAAGACCCGACTTCAGAGATCTCTCGTCTGTCCCGACCGTCCGAAACCGACCCGCAAATTCTACATCCAGGTGTCCATGGAATCCTGGAATTGTCATTTCTTCATTCCAGGGCTTTTCCCGGCAGGACTCTGATCCCACACTGCTAGTGAGAGCTGTGTGTGCATCCCTCCCTCCAGGGAGAAACCTGTTTGTACCAACACTCCTCTCCCCCAGATGGCAACCAACAGGTTTAAAAATGTTTCCCAGGACTTGTGTTCCAGCCGCACACTGATAAAATGACTGGCTGGGAAACGGAGCCTTAAATCATCGGCGTTTGACGAGCCTGGTGCACATGTAGGGAAACTGTCACCAGGAATTCTCCCCATCCAGACTTTATATAATAAGGGAGGTATTAATCAGGAGTGGAGGTCTGCAAATATTTGCCTGTTTCCATAGCGATGGGGAGCCCACACACAATAAATACCTTTTCCCACATGCGTTATCATTGCTGCCTAATCATATAATCACCAAGCCATGGCTCAGGTGGGGCCGACAGGAGAATAAACACCATTAATTAACAGATTTATAAACTAGAGGAGGAGGAGGAGGTGGCAAATGAGGATTGGAGTGGAAAATGCGCTTTGGAGCAGGTTTGGGCCTTTCTCATTTCTCCAGGAAACTTTGCAAACTCTTAATTAGCTCACCAAATCCTCTCTGTCTTTTTCCAAAAATAAAACTTCTGACAACTGTTCAAACCACGCCGCACTCTCACCCACCAAACACACATTTCAGTACAAATATAAAGCCATGGCAGGGAAGTGTCAGAGGCATTGCTTTGAAGGAGGAAAAGTGAGACTTTTGGCATCACTCGTGAAATCCAACAGGTTGTCTCCCAGAGCAGGCTGCGGATTGTCTGGAGCTGCAGGGAATGTGGCACGTGACAAAGGAGTGACACTCGGCCAGCCAGTGAATTAGGAATGTTTGCATGCAGGAGCTCCACTTGCCCGAAATAATCCCTCCTGCCATCTCCAAACACCTTTTCCCAGGGTGGCAGGGCCAGCCTGCTCTCCATACTGAGGATGGAGCATCCAGACCCAGAGGGGTTTTTGGGATTAAGCCTGGTGTTGTTCATTCCTCATTGTGTTCTAAATCAAAATGGGCTTTTAAAGCGGCAAAGTTTAAAGAGTTGCTTTGCTGGCTAGCAGGACCCAGAGGATTTGGTCCTGAGTTTCCAGGGATGAAAGTACCTCTGGCTGCTTCTGCTGCTGGGGTGAAGAGGAGCCATCCCCAGGGACTGTCCCCGTGACCACCAGTGAATCATAGAATAAACCATTCCCTGGTTTGTGCTGGGGGCAGGAAGGGACCTTAAAGCAGGGCAGGGACACCTTCCACAATCCCAGGATGCTCCAAGCCCTGTCCAGCCTAGACTGGGACACTTCCAGGGGTGGGGAATCCACGGGCTCTGTGGGAGGTTTGTTATTCTCACTGAAACTGCCATGATTTGGGGGCTGCTGGAAGGGCCAGAGTGGTGCCCTGGAGACTGATCCTGTTCAGGGGATGCTCCCATCACCCTTTCCAAGTCTCCCCACCTGAGCTGCAGGGGCAGATTTTGGAATGAACAGGAGCATCTCCACCCTTTGGTGCCACACTGAGGACACGAGTGTCCCCATGCCCCATCCCAGAATTTCCAGAGCTGTGCTGGTTCATGGCCCGTTCCCACCTGCGGAACCAGAGCCGAACTGTGCCACTCCCCATCCCCGCTGATGTCTGAGTAATGTGGATTTTGCATCGATGGTAAGCTCATTATGGAGCATAATTGCAACGCAATCTCCTGGTAAACACTGGGTTAAACCCCCTGGAAGATGCTTGTTCCTTTCATTATTAATTAGCATGTGTCCACTCCGCCAGATCCAGAGCCCAAACTTCATTTGTTATGTTCGGCCAAATGCATGAGTAGCTTTGGAGTAATTATTTTCCAACATTATCTAATACCTCTCTGCACATCAATTAAAAATCCTCTTAACAAGGAACTGCATTTTGTTTGAGATCAAATGCCTTGTCCAAAGCTGTATCAATCACGTAGAGCTAATTAGTGGGTCTGCTTTATATAATTTGTTTTACTTTATTATTCTATTATACACTTCCTAATGAAACCAACTGAACAATTTTGAAATCTTTGTTCAATTAATTGAAGGCTTAAAGGCCAGCTCCCTTTTTTTTTTTTTTTTTGCTTTAAAAAGCATGGATGCGAAGGGAAATAAAATTCCCTGTGTATTTTATATCTATTTCTTATCTGGGGTAAATGCTCCACAGCTGCTTTTAAGGTTTTAGCACTATTTTTATGTCACTTGCAAATAACTCCTGGCTCAGCAGCCCCTGAAAGGTCTTTGTTCCCAGGCAGGTGATGGCAAAGGGCTGGAATAGCAGGAGAAGGATCTGTGGGAGCTGATCCCGAGCCCAGATCTGCCACATCCTGAATTATTGCCGCTGGACACCGGCATTTTCCAAGCCAGTTGAAAAAAGGAGCTTTGGAAAGGATGCTCAGGGTAAATATTTGCTGTGGGAAAAGCGGCTTTGATTTCCTTACTGTTAGAAAAGGAGTGGATCCAATGTTCCCAGAGGCTCTGAAGAGTCAATGCTGGCCAGGAGCTCCTCATCCATGGTTTTGGGAGGAAGACTATCCAAGGAAGGGTCTCCAAGCCAACTGAGCCTCCAGCAGGTCCAGCAGCTGGAGCTGAGCAGCATGAACTGCTGGGAACTTCCAGGCCATCCTGCAGCTCTGTTTTCCAGACACCAGAAGGAAAGGGAGAATCCCAGCCAGAATTAGAGCCACCAGCAATAGTGGAGCATCCTGAAAATAAAATTGCAGCTAGAGGGAGGGAGAGACTGGAGGGAGGGGATAAGGCTGATAAAAAAGCATCTGCATCCAAGAAGGCCGATGGCACCTGGGTTGTGTCACCCCCCTGTGGCAGCAGGACCAGGGCAGTGCCAAACCTCACATCCTGGGGACAGTTCTGGGCTTCTTGTGACAGGAAAGACATGGAGGGGCTGGAGCACGTGCAGGAGCTGGGGAAGGGGCTGGAGCCCCAGGAGCGGCTTAGGGAGCTGGGAAAGGGGCTCAGCCTGAAGAAAAGGAGGCTCGGGGGTACCTTCTGGCTCTGCACAACTCCCTGACAGGAGGGGGCAGCCGGGGGAGGGGAAGTCGGGCTCTGCTCCCAGGGAACAGGGACAGGAGGAGAGGGAATGGCCTCAGGCTGGGGCAGGGCAGGGCCAGGTTGGACACCAGGAGGAATTTCTGCCTGGAAAGGGTGGGCAGGCCTTGGCAGGGGCTGCCCAAGGAGGTTTGAAGTCCTACAGCATGAACTGCCCAGCTCCTCAGCATTCCTGGGACACCTCAGCTATGACAAAGGACAGTTCAATCAGCACCCCAGCGGAGCCGCTTCTGCTGGTGGAGGAGCAGGAATTTTGTGCAGCCAGGCTGCCTGAACAGCCCCTCTGCAGCCACAGTGAACGCTTCTCAGCTAAATCAAACTGACAAATCAGCAGATGCTGAGGGGCTTGCAGCAAATGGACTGTTTCCTTTTTCATATGGAGAAGGAGGGTAAAAATAAGAATGACTTTCACATGCTGTCAGATTGCTTGGGAGAAATCAAGGGATATTATAGAAGCATTGGAGCAGAGGGAATTCAGATTTAGACCTCTTGAAATCTGGGGTTCGAGCTGAGTTTCTACTTCTTGGTAATATAAAAAACTACTCCTCATGTTGGTTATGAGCTGTGTTTAAAGGCACAGGTCTGTCAGAAAGGAGCCCTGTTCCAGCAGGAGCCACCTGTGCGTCCCTCTTGGATACACAGGGATCCAGCCAGGGTCTCACCCATCCCCACCACGGTGTGCCCAGCTCAGGGGTGGTGCTGGGATACCAGAGTTGGCTCAGAATCATGGGATGGGTTGGTTGGGAGGGCCCTCAAAGCCCATCACATTCCAACCCTTAGCTACAGGCAGGAACACCTTCCAGCAGAGCAGAAAAGGACGGGGAATATTTCTGGCTTCCCTGTGAGCAATCAGTGAGTTCAGGCTGGATGTTTGTTGTGCACACAGGTTTCCCTCAGTTCAAGCTGTACCAGATGTGCTGGAATTGTACCTGGGTGCATCCCGACCCTGCTGCTCTCTGGAGGAAGTGCCGCTGGACACAGCCCCTGGACACGGGTGGTCCCAGGCCCAGTTTGATGTCCACTCCCAGGTGGGAAGGGCCTTGGTGTCGGGACATTTGGGAGCCATTAGGATTCCTCACTCCTACACAGCCTGTTTTCCATCTCTCCCTGTTCAGAGGGAGGCGGGGGCAACATCCTTTTCAGATTATCCCGCAAGCTGTTTGGAGAATTCTGACCTGAAAGAGCATCTCCAGTTCACATCCAGCCACTAAACAAAAGCAGACACACACACACAAGTCCCAGGGCCTCTTGTGTCAGAGGAGAACTGAGCTCTCCTGTCTTTGTGTCCTCGGTCACTTCTGAATTAAAGGAGTGTCACAGGAAAAAAAATCCCAGTAATCAGTGGAGTGCAGCTGCTAAATGGAGCAGACACACAAGGAGTGCACACAGGGAATTAAAAAAGGGGTTAAAAAATCACTGTACCACCCCCAGTGACCTGGGCTGGAGCTCACCTCTGCCCTGAGGGTGTTAGCCCACATTTCCAGTCTTAATATAGGGCTTAAGTAGGCCAGAAGTGCCAGTGTGGGGATATTTCAGCTCCAATGAGCACTGAGCTCTTGCTTGGCCTGGTGGAGCCCTCCTGGCACCGAGCCCTGAGCAAGGCTGGGCTGCTCCAGCCAGGATCCAAGAGCCCGAGCCCGCCCTGGATGAACCCAGCAGAGCCGGGAGCGCTCCCACCCAGCTTGGAGCATCTTCAGCACATCCTGGGCAGGCAGGAAAATCAGCCACAGAATTTGTTTCCTCATGTTTCCCCTCTTCTCTGCGAATTTAGAATATCGGGAAGAACATGCAGCCCTCTCCTCACAGTTTTTCAGGGACAACAGGTTGTGGTGTCTTGACAATTAATCCAGACAAAGGTGGGGATGGGTCCCCCTCCCATTCCTGGTCCACACTGCCCGGGATCTTCTCCTTCCCCTCAGCCAGAGCAGCCATCTGGAAATTAATTTGGAATAAAGTGTAAAGGGAGAATATTTTTGTGATCTAATCCTGTAGGTCCTATGTCCTGGGTTAGGCCAGAGGGGTCAAAATCTAGGAAGTGATCTGGGCTGCAGGAATGCAGGAAGAAATACAACTTCCTTCCTGCGAGAGAGAGAGAGCCAATAATCAGGTAGTTTTAAGAATTGATAGGTAGGTAAACCAATTAAAAAGTTGATCCGCCTTCAAGGAAAAAACCATATATAAGCAGAGACTTTCTGACGCTCTTCCTCTTTGGACCTGCTGCTGCTGTGTGAGAGGAGCAGCTCCTGCTTCTCTCACTGGTAGGCCCCCCACCTCCTTCCGAAGGAGGGATGGGGGGGGGAAGGGAGGTTTTACGGCAGCCGTGCCGCTGCAGCCGGGCAGGCATGGGGGAGGAACGGCTGGAATCTTCAGCAGATACAGCTCAGCCGGTGTGCCAGCTACACAAGAGGGAGAGCCAGGCCCCTGCTCCGGGCCAGGCAAGGACCAGGCCGGACTCCATCCAGCTCGGGCCAGGCCCTGCCCTGTCACCCCAGGCCTAGATGGCCCCAGCAGGCCGAGCCAGCGTGGCCGAGCCAAGCAGAGACTCTGAGAGCGTCTGGCATTCAGCTCGGACCTGTTCAAGCAGCCCGGCAAAGAGCACGTGATCCTCACACTGCCGGAGAGAGTGAGACAGAAATTAACTCTCTCCATGCCTGGACTAAACTCACAGACACCCATCCTTCCTCGCAGAGAGAGGAACGAGTGAGGACATCTACATAGTGCAGCGCAGAGACTTTACAGTCAGTGAGGAAAGCAGAACTGATACCTAGAGGGAAGTGCATGAGAAGTTGCTTCAAGAGTGAAGCTGAAAACTCTTTTAGAGAACCATGGTTGGGGACTGAGCTAATAAATTCTCTGTAATATATGAAGATATAGTCCAAAGGGGGATGTGAGGTTCTTATTGCAGCCAATGAACTGAAATACCTAAGTACAGACAAGTAAGTGTTGAAAAAGTACAGCCTGATGAGAAACTAGAACCAAGAGAGAGGAGAGGCTGTGATCCAGAGCCCTGGTCCCGGGGAGAATGCTAGAGAACCTGAGTTGTCAAGAGAACCTGTGTTGCTGAGCACAGAAGAAGGGATTTTCTTTGTTGCTGCAATTAAACTGGGCATCCTTAAAACAGGTACCCTGTGGACTGTTCATAACCCACCATAGTGGCTGTGGGAAGGCTACTGTGTGGAAAGATCCACCATTAAGCTGGACTTTACTCCGGGCGGCGGTTAATGGTGAGGCAGAAGACCCATAAAAACTGTATTTTTCTTACAGAAGATCCATGGTGTAAGCAAAAGAAACTTCTCTCCCTAAATGAACTGGAACAAGAGCTGTTTCTGAGGTGGTAAACTGACTAGAGGTCAAAGTGTTGTCTTCTGTATGTTGTCAGGGAGAATGAAATGGAGAGGTGGGGAAGGAAGGGTGGTCTGGGGAGTTTGTTCTGGTTTTTTTTCTTGAGTTTTTGTTTTTCCTTTTTTCCCTTTGTCTTAGATATATTAATAAAACTTCTTTGTACTTTATAAAGTTTGAGCCTGCTTTGCCTACTCCTAATCCTTATCTCACAACAAGCAATCAAGTAAATTTAGGTAAGTGTGCTGGCATTTAGCCACAAACCTGAACAAGCAAACTAAAACCACGACATCCTATTATTTAATTTATTTATACAAAGCAGGGAACACGGAGACAGATGCGGGAGAGAGCTCGAGAGGCAGCGAGGACATTGTTCAGCTCTGCTCCTCTAAAGAGCCAATTATTCCCCTTCAAATCCTTTAGTTTCAGGGGCTGCCAGAGTGGTTGGAGGGATAAAAGTGAGAGCCTTTCATCTGGAGGATTCAAGTGCCAGTCCTCCAGGCAGACCAAAGCCACATGGAGTGGGTTGGCTTCTTCTCCTCCTTAATGCATTATTCTGGAATGGGATTATTAAACATTAGTGAATAGAGAATTTAAATTCCCAGCATTGAGAGCTGATTATTTTTTTTAAATTCACTCATCATCAAAAAGATAAATTAAATCTTTTAAGGGAATTTCCAAGGAAAAGCACAATAGTTGCTTTTTTCCCCAACTCTAAGTCTCCTTTCTATAAGTCTGCATTAAGGGGGAATTTTCTTTTAGCTACTGAATAAAATCCAGATTTTGAAATCAGGTAACTGGAGGTGTCCTGCCCCATCAATCCCTCACAGCAGGTGCCAAGGGGCTCCTGCACACCTGGAATTCCCCATTTCCCTGGCAGCATCCATCACTGACCTGGAACTGATTCCCAGGCTCTGGCACATCTGTATCCAACCATATCCATCCATGTCCATCCATACCCATCCATACCCATCCACACTGCCAGGCAACTTTAGGAATAACTAAAAGAATGACTACATGAATCCAAACAGCAGCCAAATTGTGGGAATGTGGTTTATTAGGTGGTAATATCCCAACCCACAGTGTTTCCTAGAGCACATCCCGGCTCCACATTGGAATGGCTTTAATTCAGTTTCTATGATGGCCTAATGTAACTGATTTATTCTAAATCCCCACCTTTTCCTAATTCCCATTAACTTTCCCACATGTCCCAGTGGAGAAGGTCTCATCATGGAACCGTGGAATGTTTTGGGTTAGAAAAGGCTGGGAAATTGCCATTAAAATCTCTAAGTAAGAGATTTATGGAGCAGTGCCCTTGGTTCTCTGGCGAGCTCCCAGTCCATATTCCCCCCGGAGGAAGCAGCAGGCAGATGATGAGACACAAGTGCGGTTGTGCTGACTGGGCAGAGTGTGATGGGTGCCATTGTGTTGGTTTGAAAGACAGGTGTCTGTTAAGGAAGGAAGGAGCCTCCCTTGGAATGGGAAACTGTAACCCTTCTCCCTCCGAATTATTATAAATTTGAAATCAAGAGGCTCTCAGGCAAAGATATGGAAATAGGAATAACAGTTCTTTATTAATATCTAAAACAAAGCTAACAAATAACAACAGCTATGGTGTTAACCAACAAACAGAACCAGAAACTCAGTGGCAGCCTGCTCGGCTTCAGGCACCTTCCCCTTTTGGTGCAGTTCCAGTCACAGCCTGCAGGGGGCGCTCTGGGTGTGGTGATTCCCCGGTGGCTGCAGGGGGCGCTCTGGCGTGAGCTCAGGTAGCACACGGCAATGGCGGCTGCCCGAGGCAGAGAGGGATGGAGGAGAGCCTTTGTTTCACAGATCTTCGGGGGGCAGCTGGTATCGGTGCCGCAGCAGGATCCCCGGACACAGTGAGTTGGGATGGCAAGAGGTCCCGATGTGCAGGGGGAGCCCAGCTACAATGTAGCAAAAAACTCGGAGCGGCGTGGAGGAGCGGGGGAGAGACAGGCTGGTGGCAGGCAGCTCCCGATGGGGCAGAGAGAAATGACTCACAGCAGACAGACCGGCAGATCTGTGCTGGCTTCTCAGGGGCCATGGGTTCATCAGACAGCAGCTCCAACCGTCCAGCTCCGAGGGTGCCGAGCAAGAGAGCGACCTCCCCCCGCCCTTGCTTTTTCAGTCTCCAAAATCTCGTGTTCAGGCCCTGCTTCCATGAGGGCGATTCTGCCCCACCCTGCTAAGGAGAAAGGCCCTAGCCTTGTGCTTTGTTCTCTTAAGTAGTCAGCCATTAGCTCAGTCATTTGTCTCTTAGCAACCCATGGGAGAAAAATTCCTGAGGAAAAAAAACTAAATCCAAACTCCAACAGCCATCCATTTCGAGAAGCATTGTGCAGCACACACTTGTCCCTGGGACAGGTATGCTGCCGTGTCCTTGCTATGCGCGCACAGCTGCCGGATGGCTGCTAATAAAGATGCATGGCTGTGCCGGCCTCCAGCTGCGCTGCTGAGTTCCTGCATCGACCTGCTCTCCTCTTAATGCTTTCTGCCTCACTTCCCAGCCACCACACGCTGGCAGAAATCCCCTTTCTGTGGAACTTGGGAGTGGAATTTTGTTGTTTATTGGTATTTATTATTGTTGGGTGGGATCGTGGAATGTGCCACGTTCCAGTCTCTGGTAATGAGGCAAAGGAGGGTTTAGGTCACAGAGCCACAGAACCCCGCAATGATTTCTGTTGGAAGGGATTTGATGATCGTCTCATTTCACCCCATCCATGGCCAGGGACACCTTTCACTATCCCAGATTGCTCCAAGGCTCACCAGGAGACCCCGAATGCTCACAGCCATCCCACAGGGAGATACAGCATCCCATAAAAAATACAGCTCTGGGAAAAAGGGGAATCCTGCAGCACCCTCCAGCTCTTCACATGGACTTGGGAATCCGAGGGATTAGGGGGTTTAGCTGTAAACCCAGCTCAGCTGCTCCAAGCAGCACTTCAAATTCCTAATTTCCCAAAATCTCCACATTACCCAGTCAAGATCTTCGAGCAACCAACAGATTTCCCCAGACTGTTAATCCCACATTTCATTATTTCCTAGGCTTTTTTAGAGGCTGAGAAGTGTAATCCTAATTTAATCCTGCCTGGAATCCTGTGAGGGAGGCAGAGGGGCAGGGCAGGAGTGGGAAGATCCCCGTGTAGTGCTGGCACAGCCATGAGGTTCAGTGGGAAAGTGTTTCCCAGAAATTCCCTTTGTATCCCCGAGGTCAGGACAGTGACCCTACAGCCCTGATGGGGCAGAAAAAGGGAATTTCAGGGACACTGGTGGATTTTCCCCCATGGCATTCCCTGTGGGGAGGGTCCCGGTGGAGATAGCAAGAAGACATTGTTGGGAAGCTGGAAGGTGAGTGGGAAACTTGGATATCTCCACCAAGAACAGCCTCGGAGACAGCCCCAAGTCATTTAACCACCGATCTGCCATGGTGCCAAAGTAAATATCCTCAGGTCTCCAAGGGTTTGACACACTCGGAATATTCCAGGAACTTTCATTCTCCTTGTCCCTCTCTGCCTTTCTCACTGAAGAGCTCATCTCTTCTTCTGGTGGGAAAAACAGACTGAGATTGAAAACACAGAATCAATCAGGAGCTGGACTCTGCTGATCCCTGCGGGTCCCTTCCAGATCAGGAGAGTCTATGGTTCTGTGATCTTCCTGCCTGTACTGGGCTGTGTTTCCCTGGAAGGAAGAAGGGACCCCATTCCCACCTCCTGCCATTCCTGTGCAGCTGCCAGGATAATTCACTGCTGCCGCGGCTTCCAGGACAAAGCATTTTTCATCTTTAGTTTGCTATTTCACAGGAAAAAAGCAGCTTTTCCTTCTCATGCTTATTTAGACTGCACCTTAGGGATGTCTGACTGGCCCTGTTAGTTAAGCTCAGGTTTAGGTGGTGCTGTAGGGCTCAGGTTCTGGGTTTGGGGTGTAAATAGGAACGCAAACAGGAAATCTGCCATCCCAAAAAGCAAGTGGAGAGAGGAGCCCAGAGGTCTGGGCCTCCAACCCACTTAGTGGAGCCGGGATTTAGGGGACTTTGCAGCTGGGATCAGTGGGATGAATCACCTTACGTCCCCCAAAGATTCGCCAGGGCTGTGATTTGTGCCTGCTAAGCCGCTATAATGATGAACAATCCTTTATATTAATGGGCCTAAAAATAGCAACTGCATTGCAGCAGTGCCATGTGCCAGCTTCTGCCCCAGTCCCTGGAAAGCCCCTCCAGTCTGGGAGGTGCCAGCACCACACAACTTCTCTGGGAAAAGAGGGGAATGTGGGGTAAAGCTGCTCAGCACAGGGCAGGATCTTCCCTTGGGAATTTTCCCCCAGAGAATGTGTGATTTTGGGGCTGGGGGACACCAATCCACACAAATATTCCTGCCAGGACACCCTACATCCCACCACCACGGCTCCACTCCCATGAGGATCTCATCCCAATTTTACTCCTCAGCTGCCCCTTCTCAGTGTTCCTCTTCACCCCCAGTGTAACAATGATCCCTCACACACACCAATGGCTGATTTTTTCCATGAGTTTTAGGGGGACATGAGACACCCTGGGATCCCCATTGGTCTGTAGGCAGCTCTGATTCCTTGGAGTCCATCTCATGGAAGTCTCTGAGATCACCTGAGCACCTCTTGTCCCCTTTCCACGTGGGCTTTGGCACTCCAGCTGTGCCCTTGGGAACCAACCCGCACCAGCTTTGGCTGAAATAAAACAGGGATGAAACAAAAGAGAGGATTCTGTCACTCCTAAGAGAAAACGGGCAGGGATTAACGCTGGGGAGAACTCCCAGCTCTGGGGGAATCCTTCCCCAGTGAGCTCTGAGTGCCTGAACCAGCTCAGAAACGCTGAAAACCCCCAGCACCCAAACCCTTGACAGCTTTTCCCCAAGTCTCTGCTGCTCTCCATAACTTCCAAGACTGAATTAGCAGCACAATCATGAGAGAAGGAATCGAAGCCTTCTTCAAGCTGTCAAGCGCATTTTGCTGGATGATTAATTGGCAGAGTTCCGGCCAAGCCCTGGGTCCTGCTAAAGGCCATGCCCTTGACTTGCACCTGCCACTGATTGTGGAAAATGGATGTCTTCACTTTTCCCTTTTTTTTTCCTCTCAGTTTTTTTTCAGTGCAGCTGTTAAACTGCTTTAAGGAAATCTTATTTATCTCGACCAGAAACTTGAACTTCTTCTCTAACCTCAGGAGGCTGAAATGAATGTAATTCTCTGCCTCAGCCTGACTTATGTAAGCAATATTTTAAGATCTTTAGGAAAGCTGTGATAATTGGACGTGATTTTTGTTCCTTGTCTAGGAGCTGGGATGTTCCTGTGCTTTCCGGCCTCTACGCAGCCCCCACGAGGTGCTGGAGTGGAATCTGTCCTCCCTGAGCTCTGCGAAGGGTGAGTGCAGCAGAACGAGGGAAACCCCAAAATAAATTGTGATTTTGCCTATTGGATCCAGTGGAGGAGTGAAGGAAAAGAAGTTTTTACCTTTGCTGGTGAATTTTTTGACAGAGACCAAGGCAAGAGGGGTAAATCCACAGGCGGATAATTCTGGGTTATTTGGTGTTAAAGGGATTCACTGGTGGGGAGGAACCTGGGGAAGTGGCACTGAGGAAAAGCCCTCAGGGAAACACAGTGATTCCAAAAGAGCAGGCCAAGAGATGCTGGCAGGAATGGTCTGGCATGGCAGCTCTGAGCTGGTGCCAGTGAAGGGTGCCCCTGGATTCGAGGGTTCCAGCTCCCCTGACATAACCCAGGGGTGACTCCTCTGATCCCCATGAGGAGGAGGAGGGAAGGGTCATTATTCCCAGGAAATGTCCTGCAGCATTTCTCTGCTCCCGGGAAGCTCTCACATTCCTGATCTACCCTCTGAACCCTCAGGAATCACAGAAACTGGGCCTTTAAGAACTGCGCCTAGGTCCTGCAAGGCTTGCCGTGGATTGGAAGGGCTGGGAACACTTGTGCTCTATAAATAACTCCTCGTGGAGCCCATCTGCAGCTCCCGGGTTTGCAGGCTCTGCAGGCATGGAGCAGGCAGTCCTGCAAGTGTGAGCGGCTCATTAGCGCGGGAGCTGAGGGCAGTGACAGCTCCTGGGTTCTGGGGCTCCTCCCAGGCCTGGGAGCACATGGGGACAGCAGGTAGGTAAGAAACAACGGGAAAATGCAGCACTGCTTTCTGTATTTAGTGGGAAGAAACTCCCCAAAGCCAAGGGGGAAAGGCAGGATCCTTTGGGCATCCTTCCTTTCTCCAGGTGAACATTCCCTGCTCTCCTAGCCTAGCTGTCTGGGTAACACCATTCCTGTAGATATCTCAAACCTTCTCCATGTGTCTGGAAGTCACTGGGAGAGAAGCCTGTGGAGATCCGTGACAGCACAGATAACGCCAAGGTCTGGACATGCTCCAAGGTGACCCAGGAGCTCCTCCTGGGAGTAAGGAGTGTGTCCCCTCCCGTGCACGCTCGTGGGACAAAACAGGGGAACAAACACCAGCCACATTCCCGCTGATCCTTTAAAAGCCAATCTCTGCCTGCATTTCACTAGGAAAGCAACATCTGCTGCACTCAATCCAGGTGTTTTATGTCCCTGTCATTAATTGGAGGGGACATTATGTCATCATACATCAATGGGAAATTTGGTTGAAGTGCCACTTATCTCCAGGGCTCCCTTTCAGCGGGAGCTGTGTGACACCTTGGAATGTTTTCCTTCTCCTCTCCAGGTGGTTTGGAATTAACAGTGTGGAAATCTCACACACACACAATGGTCACCAGAGGCTCTGGGCCTCACTTGGGTTGGGAGGGGTTTTAAGGATCATCCCATTCCACTGGAACAGGTTGGCCTGGAACCCTTCCAGGGATGAGCCATCCCCAGATTCCCTGGGCAGCCTGTGCTAGCCTGGCAGAGCTGTGCCCTGGCACCGTGTGGGTGGCTGGGAATGCAGGGAATGTCATTCCCAGGGTACACTGGAGCAGGCAGGGCCATCCACGGGCAGCACACGTGGAAAACAGCCTGAACTGATGGGGAATTGTGAGTCAAACAAATTGAGTGTGACAGAAAAAAAGCCGAGTCTTGACTGGATTTGCTTCCTGGGAATGGCACGAAGTCAAGTATCTTATTAAGTTCAAGAGAATTACATTTTCCATGCTCCAGCAAGAGACACAGGCCCTTTGGAAAATCATAATAAACGGCTTTCTGACGCCCTCATTTACATACCTTTGATAAATGGCTGTAACCAGATGAGGAAGATAAAATAACCAGTCTATTAATTACAATGATTATTATTTAATAGAAAATGGGATTGCGGGCGCTGTGGCTAGGAAAAGGGAGGCTTAGCAATGCATTATATGGATGTGGTGGTTTATCTTTAGGAGTAAGATAAGTGTCCAGCTCTTCTGCAATCTAAAGAATATGTTCATTACCTGGGCAAGATTTATAAATATAATTGAGTGTAATATTTTAAAACTCTTTGCCTTATTTGGTGGACAAGGCAGGGCTGCTGCTTTAATTAAGCTGGGCAAATGCCTTAATGAAGTTATAAAACAGGGGCCCATTTGTACGGAAATTGCTGGGTTATTTGAAAAGTTTGGGAGGCGGAACAATCCTAGGCCTGCCTGAGCTGGAGTGGGGGTGTTGCTATCTGTATATTTTAAGGATGTCTTGAGGGAATTAAGATCAACGAGGCCAGAAGGCCCAGGGAGCGCTGAAGCCAAACCTCAAATAGTTCTGGGCTCCTCAGGACAGGACAGACAAGGAGCGTGTCCAGGGAAGGGAACAGAACTGGGGAACAGGTTGAAGCCCCAGCAGCAGCTGGGGGGGGCTCAGTCCAGAGAAAAGGAGGCTCAGGGGGCACCTGCTAGCCCTGGAGATGGCCAAGGAAGGCCTGGACATGGCACTGAGTCAAAACAGCTTTTCCCAGATGAGATTTGTGTAGAGCACACAGCGAACAAGCAAAGCGGGTGCGGGCAGGAGCAGGGCCCGGTGCAGGGCCTGGGAAGGGCCGGGGAGAGTGTCCCGTGTCCCGTGTCCCGCCCTACCTGCCAGCGGGAAAGGGAATGAAAGATAAATGGTGCCATCTGCGCCCGCACATGCCACGGTGGCAGGGGAGGCGAAATGCTAAGCAGAGCACGAGACGTGTCTGGCAGAGTCACCTATGCATAAAATGAGCCTCCCCACAGTGCCCGGGAGCCGCGGCTATCATCCGTCCCCCGGGATCCTCCGGCTCCGCACCCGCAGCCACGCTCAGGCTGGGCCGTGTCCCCTGTCCCCTCCCCGGTCCCGCAGCCACTCTGGGGCTGGGACATGTTCCCTGTCCCCTCCCCGCGGCTCTGTCCCCTCCCCTGTCCCGCAGCCACGCTCAGGCTGGGCCGTGTCCCCCCTCCCCTCCCCGGTCCCGCAGCCACTCTGGGGCTGGGACATGTTCCCTGTCCCCTCCCCGCGGCTCTGTCCCCTCCCCTGTCCCGCAGCCACGCTCGGGCCGGGCCATGTCCCCCCTCCCGCTCCCCGCGGGGCTCCCGCGCCGTCGGAGCTGTTGTCACCTTTGGCGGAGCCGGTGTCGTGTCCCACATCTCCCGTTCGCACCCGTAGCATCCATCATCCGCAGCCTGGCTCCATAACTTCTCCTGGCATCTGTCAGGTCACCCTTCCTTTCGGCGCGTTATTTCTCCAGCAGAACATCCCCCATGCTGCGCGGGAGCCGCTGATTTATCAGCCCCCCACAAGCCCTGCGTGCCTGGTGTTCCAAGCAGGGCAGAGCGGGGTGGCAGCGAGCGGGGCCGTGTTGTTCTTGGCTTATCTGTCACATCTGCTTTCTGTCACACATCTGGCAAAGACAGCCACCACAGCACTCCTGGATGTCCCTGCCTGGCACCCAGCCGCAGGGAGGGCGAGGTCACACAGGAACAGCTCCTCTTCCATCCCCATCAAGAAGGATGCTGCCAAAAGGAGAGGGTGATGGCAGCATGGGGCTCTGATTCCTTTGAGCCTGAAATAAAATACATTTTATTCTGTGTCCCTATTTAATACCCGCAGAAATGATACAAGTTCATTTTCCCTTCCACACTCGTTCCCATGTGTGTGGAGGAGACAGTCAGGATAAACTGTTCCACGTGAGGAACAGCAGGACAGGCCCTGAGCCCAGCAGGATTTAATAAGGATGGAGCTCATACATTTAATGGGGTCTGCAGTGGCTGTGTCCAGCCCCTATAACGTGACACCGTTGGTTATAGATCAGAGAGGGAGCCCTGGCCCTCTTCCCCCCTAAATACATTTTACACACAACTTCCAACCCCAGAAATTCCTTCAGGGATCTGCTGCTCGGTGCGATGCCACGAGAAATCAAGAGTAGTGGTGGTTAATAATAAACCAGGAAGCATGGAAAGAACAGATTGCAGTGGGAATTACTGTCTTTCCCAAGATCTGAGGGGTTGGGGGGACTTTTTTGGGTTCGTCGCTGTTGTTTTTAGCTGAGAGATCCCAGCTGGGCCTGAGAATCCATGTGTGGGGGGAGCTATTTTGCTCCTTGTCTGTGCTTCCATTGGGATGCTTGAGCAGATAACAGCACTTCCCTTGCCTCAGAGTCACACACAGAAAGTCCTGGGAAAAAAGCTTTGTCCGTGTCCTGCCTCCGTGTTCAGGAGAGTTTTCCTAAGTGGATCTAGGATAGGCCTCGGTGACAGGAATTTGAGCAACCCCAAGGATGGAGAAGCAAATTCAGGGGATGCAGGATCCACCTGTGGTTAAATAAAATAAATCACCATATGCATCATCCCACAGGCAAAGACAAAATAATTCCAGCCTTTTCTTGTAGGAGCACCGGGGCTCCTCTCACAGGGTTGTGATGTAAGAGCACCCAGGTACCTGCAGCAGCTCTGAATTTCAAATCAATAGGAAATTCCCTGCTGCTGTCCACAGGGATGGAGTGGAAACACAGAGGGCAAGTGACAGGGAGGAGCTGTGTGTTTATCCAGCACTTTAACTAACAGGGAGTGATGCTCTCCAGAGCAGGGGATAAACTGGGAGATGAAATATGGGGCAATAACTGCGCCACAGAGGCAACGGCATGGTGCTTAATGGGTGCCTCATTGGGAGCAGATAGCCCATAACACGACATTAATGAAAGATAAATTACCTACATAAAAAACCAAGATAAAATCAGGTCATTACCAAAGTGTCAGTTCTTTACAAAATAATTGGTAATGACCTTTGATAAAGAAATCACTTGTGTGATATTGCTGACAGCACTGCTTCCAACGGAGCAGCCGCCTCTAAATCAGGGCCAGGGCTGCAGGGATGTGCTGGGATGTGCTCGGGGGGGCTGTGATTCTGTGATTCCAGGAGCTTCGTGTGGCTCTGTCCCACCCAGCACCCTGCAAAGCCACCACGTCCAAGCTGAGGGACCAGTCTGGCTGGGGGTGGGACAAAAGGCTGCAAATGTCACAGCCTGGATCTCCAGGGGGTGGAAAACTTCCCAGAAGTCCAGGAGCAGGGAGGAGAGGATGGCAGGAGCATCCCAAAGGAGCTGCTCGACATTAGGAGCCACAAGGACCTGCTGGAGACAACCCCTGTGTGGATCTCCCACAGCAGAACTGGGCTGTTCCTCTCATTTTAATCCCTGTGCCGATCATCCCAGCTGGAAAACAAGGGAGTGACCAGTGGGTTTACGGGGATCCAATGTCTCCATCCTAGAAGGAAGAGCAGATCCAAAGCACAGAGATCCCACCTGCACATCCCTGCAGGGCCAATCTTGACCACCCACAGGATCCCCAGCCCCAGGTCTCTGCCTTGGAGCAGTGTGGGGCTCATGTCCATCAATAATTCTGATTTTCTATCAGAAACATTCCACTCAGAGTGGGTATTCTGGATTTCCAAGATCAGGAAATGAGCCAAAAGCATGGACAAGTTCATGCCCAGGGTCCCTGGACTCGCTCAGGGAGCTGGGCTGGGCAGTGAGGCCCCGCTTCCCTGCAGAATTCCCAGCAGAGAGCTCGGAGATGGAAATGTGCCACAGGGCTGAGGAACAGCCACTGAGCAACACGGCGCGACAAGATCAGCACATTTTCTGGAACGGGGTGGTGGAGCAAAAAAACCCATCCGAATAGCCCGGACTCTGCCGGAGCCACATTCCCCAGCACGGCATCTCTTGGCTCAATGTGGCAAACCTTGCAGCACACCCGCTCCCTTTCCCTTCCCCTAGCCCCACGGAGGGAAATGAGAGCTTCACACTTTCCTTAATACCAGCTGGTTCATTTATATCGCAGAAGTTTCCTGAGACAGTTCCTGACAGTGATATCCCAAACACGGGCTGAACCTGCCACGCTCGGCCTGCACAGCATTTGCATAAAACCCAGAGAGTGGCTCCAGATCCCTGCAGGAAGCTGGAAATACCAGCTGGCCCCCCTCCCCAGCCAGGGGCCACCAAAGCCCTGTGGGAGAGGAAGGGATTCCTGCTCTGGGGCTGACAGTTGTTACAGTTGGAAAAGCTGTTCTCAGCACTGCTAGGGCCACCACTGACCCGTGTCCCCAAGTGCCACATCCACACGACTTTAAATCCCTGCAGGGTTGGAAGCTCCATCCTGCCTGTTCCAAGGCTTTCTCACTCTTTCAGTAGGGAATTTTTTCCTACTAGCCAACCTGAATCTCTCCCGGGAAGGCGTTTCCAGGGATTTTGCTCAAACTGCCTGGTTCTGAAATTGTTGGGGTGTTTCGGGTGTTCCCCAATGTCCCTGGAAATCAGGAAACTCAGGACTTTGTGATCCCCCAATCTGAGTGCCTAAAACAAGGAAGGGGAGGAAGGCTCAATCCCATTTCCTTGTTAAAGTGAGGGGAAAAAAATGGAAAACCAGGTGCTTTAAAATTTTCCAGGGTGCAAACTAAATGACAAAACACAGGAGCATTTCATTGTTTGAGTTTGGAATAAAAGACAGATAATTAGGAAATTGGGAGTCTATTAATTTCCCAAATTTACTCAGGCACAAAGCACTGAGCTCTGGTGATATTTGCTTACCTCGTCATTATGCAAAAATATATTAGCTAATTATTTTGACTAATGCAATTAAGATATGCATATTTAACATAAACTCCACAATAGAAACGTTCCAGTCAGCAGTTGCTGGGTTGCACTCGTGGGCAGCGGAGAGGGAAAAGGCTCCGGTGGAAAACAGGAATTCACTGACTCCCCGGCACGAGGAGGTGCCACAGAGGCTGTGCCAGGACTGCAGAAATCCCTACTGGGCAGGGACTCTGCCCTGGACACATTTAGGACACTCAGGGCCTCCCTTCATAGAATCATGGAATGCTTTAGGCTGGATCTTAGGGATCTTAAGCTATCCTGTTCTGGCACAGAATGTCAGCCTTGCCCTCCCAGAATTCCCAGTCTCCCACCTCAGCTTCCCAGGGCTGTGCCATATGCTGAGCACTGGAGTGGGAAGCTCCAGACTCAGCACGTGGAGCCGGGGCGGGTGAGGAGACGCAGGAGGGCTGGGAAATTTCCTCTCCTCTGCAGGGATTGCATGAGGAGCAAGAGGCTTCTGGAGCACGGGAGGGAGCGGAGCCGGGGGAGGAATCGCTCCTGGTTTTCCTCCCCTCTTCCAGTAGAGACTGAAGGGAAATCCAGGGATTTTCAGTGCCTGACAGGCCTGTGTGGTCCAGATGTGGCCACTGGGATTCGGGAATGAGTCTCCCAGGCTTTCACTGAGCCACATCCCAAGCACTGTGGGAGAGGAAGGAGCACCAGGATGAGAGCAGCATGGAAAGCTGGGAATGTTTGGGTGGCTCCCTGAGCTGCAGCTCCAGCTCTGCTGAGCGCTGGCTGCACTTCCAGAGGAGCCAGTTTGGCTAATTCCTTTCAAGTCATGTGGGCTGTCAAATGGCTTCTGCTGTATTTTGTTGCCCTTTCAAATATTTTTCTCCGAGAGTGGGATGTACCATCTGCTGGCCAATCTGGCTGTGTCTACAACAGCGCGGCTCCCAGTGCTGCGCTCATGGGTGCTCAGCACCCAGCCGGCCCCCTCCAGCACCCGCCAGCACCCTCCATCACTCAGCAGAACCAGCCACAGCATCCACACGGCATCCACATGGCACCCATCCGGCACCCATCCACAGTGCCCACCCAGCACCCAGCAGTGTCTGGAACAGCTGACCTTTAAGGGTCCCTCCCTACCCAAACTATTCCATGGAGTGGCTGCCCCATCCCTGAAAGTGTTCAAGGCCGGGTTGGATGCAGCCCTGAGCAGCTGGATGAGCGGGTGGCATCTCTGCCCAGGGCAGGGGTTTGGAGCTGGCTGATCTTTGGGTCCCTTCCAGCCCAAAGCTTCCATGATCCCACACCTGCAGGACAAGGAGTCCTTCCCCTGCCACCCCCTCCCAGCGCTCCCTCCCTCCTCACTGAGTGCAGGACAGGCACAGAGAGGGTTTCCCTGAGCTGAGGGCTGGTCTGGAGCCACAACACCAACTTTTAAAGCTCTTTCCCTGCCTTTTTATTGATTCCTTTTTCCATCCTGCACATTCACAGTTCCTGCTGACTCCACACCGCTCCTGCTTCCCAGCATGCTGCCAGACAGGTTAGAGCAGGCTGATTAGACATTGCTGACAGTGCTGAGAAATCCTCATTTATATCCTGCTGTGGCAGTGGCAAGAACGGGATGGTCTTAGGGAAATCACTCCAGCAATTCCCCGGGGATCGGTCTGTGCTTTGTTATCCAAAGCAAAGGGCTCAAGGCTCAGGAGGGGAAAGCAATAATACCAACACTCGTCTCCCAACATGGCAAGTGAGACACTGGGAAAATAATCTCCTTAAGCGTGGCCCATCCTCTCCCACTGCCTGTGCACCCCCTGAGTAACACCTACACCTGGAAGTCATGTGTGTGTAACACGCCACACACACCAGGAACCCACAGAGCACCTCAGGGTTTGGTCCCAGCAGTGACACCTCAGCCTCGCTCCCTTTCCACCCCAAAATCTGTTCTTTAGCAAAAGCATCGAGTCAAACTCAACAGGTTTAACTCTGTTTCAACTCCTGGGTATGGGCTGATTCCTGATGATTCCAGGCTTCTTTTTTCCTCTAAGAGTTTTCAAAACCATGTTAATGTGGCTTGGGAATATGTGGTGGTGGGGAAGGCTTTGGCAGGCAGAGTTGAAGGCATTAGGGAATGGACTTGCAGGTGGGATCTCCTCCCCAGCAGCTCCAAACCTCAAGGCACAAAGAGCAGATCTAAGAATGGGAATTGTCTGATGGCTGCAGGGTCTGCCCCTCATTGGCTAGATTTTAATTTTATCGGGATTTAGGAAAGTTTTGGGCCGTGGTGATATAAAATTTTAAAAAGCAAGGGATTTGTAAGATCGAGGTGTGCCCCTGGATTTGCTCCTGGGTGCCCGAGATCCCAGCACATCCCAGCTGCTGCTCAGGGTTGCCCCTCCACTGGCAGTGATTTTATCTCCCCCTCACAGCGCTTTACTTTTCTTCCTTATTATTTTGGAGACGCTTAACAAGTGTGATGGGAAGAGCTTTGGGGGCAGATTATTGCGGCAATGGCTGGAATGCAAATCCCATTAGGTGCCGCCGGAGCCGTGGCACACATTTGACAGGGATATCTGGCAGCCCATCTCACCCCGCTCCTCCTGAAGGGATCTCTGCTCCCCGGGAAGCTGCAGGGAAACTTAATCGGGAATTACATCCTCTAAATACCCGCGGAGGAGAGAGTGGACTTTTCAAACCCAAAGCCGTTAATCTTCTTAGGTAATGAGGGGAAAAGCAATGGGGGTGGTGATGTAACTCTCCGAGGGGGAACCGGCAGCTCCGGTGATTGGGGCTGCAGAACTCCGGCTCTTCCTCTGTTTATCCCGTTCTCCACTTCATTACCACTCCCAGCTATTGGTAACACCCCCCTAAACTGCCTGCTGAAGGGAGAAAAACAGCTCCCAGCAGCCGATAGAGAAGGCCTTTTCCTTCCCTTTTCCCCTTTAATTCCACAAGGATCGGAGGAGGGAGGAGATCTCGGCACTGTCGGTGCGGCGCAGCAGGTGGATCCCGGGAAATCCCAGCGCCGCAGGAGATTCCGAGGATGCTCCGGGTAAAGGAGTGGCCGGCGGCTCTCCGGCACAGAGAGGGTGTTGGGGCAGAGCCAGGCGGGGCTCCTGGAGCTCACAGCAGGCACGGGGAGAATTCCTGATGGCAAAGAGTCTCCATATTTCACACTTTCTGCGCTCCGGGAGTTTGTGATGCTGGAGGAAGGGGCTTTGTGGGCCCTGGATCCGTGCTAGACTCGGAGAGTGCAATTCCCAAATCACGGGAGCAGCGCCTCCAGTGCCTCCTACCTGATGAGATCCTGCCTTTGGTGGGCTAATTATTAACAAATAATCTAATGATTAAGAAATATTCTAATTATTAAGGTCACCATTGCACTGATACAGCACAGTTGCACCCAAAAACATCTTCCAGGGATGGGGAAGCCACAGCCTTTCTGCTTGATCATGGATGGTGGGGAGAAAGGTTAGGAAAAAAAAGGAAAAGCAAACTTCAGCTGTGCCTTGCTGGGCAAACTGGAGAGGACACAGCTTCAAGTAATGATTATTTTTATTTCGGAAGACATTATCTGAGGGCCTGTTTCCAAGGCAAGCAATCTGGGTTGTGTCTGGGCTGAGCACACAGTGTCATCCCGCTGCAGAAACAGCAGGCACGGTCCCAGCATGGCCAAACAGGAATGTCATGTGGGACACACGTGCAGGGAGCCTCGCTCCAGGAAGGGCTCAGCTGCACATCAGGCTCTGCCTGGGCACAGCCCTGGGAGAAGCTGTGCAGTGATGGAGCTGGGCCAGGAGCATCCCACACAGAAAACATGCCCTGGGAGGGCAGAGGGGAGAGCTGGGCATGTTTAGTCTGGGAAAAGGTGGGAGGGGGAAACGTGCTCTTCCATGTGCTGGAGGCTGCAGCAGGGAGGGAATGCTGGATCCTACAAACACAGGACAAGGTCCTGCACAGCTGACCACACCTAAAATTAGGGGTATTGCAAAGGAATCGATGCATTTATTATCCAACAAAAGAAGGAACACTCTTTCCTGATGTTTTCCCCTATTTTTATCCCCATGACTGAGCAGGGGAGGCATGCTGGGATGGAGCTGGAGCATGGAGCAGAATGATCTCTCCCTGCTGCCCCTGCTCTGCAGAACACCTGCAGGGGTGAGCAGAACTCCAGCATGTTCAGCTCTCCTGTGGATGCTGGATCCCAGGAGAGCTGCCCCCAGGGAAGGAGGAATCTGTGACCTTGCTGAGCTGAGGCAGGCCAGGAGCAGGAATCAGAGCATTTCTGGGAACTCCCAGGGCGCAGGAGGGCTATCCATGGCTGCTGAAAGCTGAGTCACTACCAGCATCCATGAAGCCAACTGATGGTGGGGGTCCCAACAACACTCCGGGAAGACTCAGAAAGAAAGGGAGAAGCCAAAGGAGTTCGGGGTTTAGAAGACCCATTTTCATTAGGGTTTCCATTGCAATTTTGCCTAATTAGTCTCCAATAATTAATGCTGCGAGTGCAATGGAGATGGAATCAGACAAAATGCTGGTGAGGAAGCCCCATGGAAGCCATCCGTCTTTGGATAGTAATGATTATGCTCTTTTTTATTATTAAAGATCCCATTAGAAAGAATTTATGATTTTTCCCCTTTGTGAGAGAAATAATCAACATTCCGTTGGCTGCTCCCGGTTTTTGGTGCAGAGCAGCCGCGGATCCGTAATTAGCCACAGTTAAAAAGAGATTTTGCCTGAATGACTTTTGGGAAACATTACATCCAAATTACAGCCCCACCGATTTATTTCCAGGGAAAACACGCTTCCAGTAAATAACTCAAATCCAGTTGGTCTGAAAAAACATTTGGATCCAGAAGAAAACAGGCAGGGCATGAGAACGAGGGTGCCGAGGGGCTGGAAACCCAGCAGGGAGAGGGTTGGGCTGGTGGGTGAGCCCAGAGTTCTCTGCAGCTTCTACATGGAAAGCACAACATTGCCAGTCCTTCTGAGGGGCTCCGGAAAGGAATTCCAGGAAATCCCAGGATGGGGAGGGCACATTCCAGCCAAGCCAGGGCCCACAGCCATTCCCAGACACAGCACTGACATTCCCAAGGTGTCAGGATTTGTCCCAGCTTTGTCCAGATATAAATAGCACGTTTTGCCATGTTCCAGCTCAAGGTGCAGCTTCATCCCTTCCATGGGTGCCATCTCCACAGCTGCACTTGGAAGTGCCTTTAATGGGAAGCCATTACAAGAGGAAGTAATTTGGAGATCATTCCCATGCTGGGAAATTTTGTTTCCAGAGCCATTTAATGCAAATTTCAGTCCTTGCTTGTTGGGAGTTGATGAATTCCAACGGCGCTCACCTCGAGTGAAAAGATCCAAGTTTTATGCAGTCGGATTAGCTGCAGATCTTAAAAACAATGCCTGCACAACTTCCATTTAATGTGGGAATTCAGCTTTTAATTTCCAGCCCACAGTGCTGCACAGCCCAGAGTTTGGCAGGCAGCTTAATTCCGTATCCAGGAAGGACGTAGCAGGGAGCCTTTTCCATCCTGAATCAAATGGAATTGGTGATTTGCATGCACCTTTGGAGTCAAAATCAAACATTTGTCCTGGCTTGGCCCTTGTTTAATTAAAATGATGAGAACGTGCGATAGGCTTTTGGTCTGAGGCAAAAAGGATGCACAGCCCTGAAATTTGGAACAAACATAAAAAAAATTGTGAAAGGCATGGTTGGAAGTGATAAGAAATGCCAAGACTATGTATTACATGGGATCACGGGATGAAAATAGAAAATATACTTTAAAAAATCCCGGTGTGCTGTGAAACTGTTGTCAGAAGGGCTGGATTGGATTACAGGCTTTATGGATAATGTCCCTGCACCCAGCACTGTCCAGGCTTGACACCCAGGCTGAGGGGGTCGGACAGGGATGGCAACGGGAATTTTCTCTTGGACACAGGCTGGAACAGCTGGTGGGTTCCTATTTGCATTTGTGAGCGTGGATTGGTTTCTTTAATTGGGAGTTTAATGCATTTGAAATGAGTTGAGCTGCAAGTTGTGGAAAACAACTGCTCATTCCTAGGGAGGACCGTCCATTTCGGGAGCTGGGGGTTCCCTCTGTGCCATTCCCATCCCTTCTGGCTCCAGGGATTCGGGGCACCAACATTTCAGGTAAACTGGCTTTTGTCAACATTGGAGCACCACCTTGGCCTTTCAAACCAATACATGAGGAATAGGGGCATGTCCCAGCCCGAGAGCCTTGTTCCTATGCAGGAATTACAGGATGAAGGACTTAATCCCCTTCTCCAGTCACCACTTCCATCCCTGTCTGCTTCCTCTGGAGTCACCACTTGCGCTCAGGTTGAAGCACAAGCAGGGCAGGGAAGGGGTGGAAAGTTTGAAGAACACATTTTCCCCACCAAAAAAAATAAAGTTTGTTTCAAAAACTGTAATTTCAAACAGCCGTTAAAAGAGCTGTTTGAAATAGAGGCTTTTTTTCCCCCAACACCAAATCACCACTTGAACAGCTGAGCTATTTTTAGCCCCAAAGTTTTGCACTTTTAAGTTGCTTGTTTGATACCAGTAAAATAAAGAACAAAGGAGGAATTCATCCGACCCTGTTTCACCCTCCCAAATCTGGACTTTGCTTTAGCCTAGTCACTTGGGTGTTCTGGAACCATGGGGCTCCTCCAGGACATCCATCCCACCTGCCCTGGGCATGGCCCAGGATGTGGCAATGCTGATGTGGGCTTAAAGGGTATTTTCATAGCCACCACCCCAATTCCCTGTCAGCTGCATACAGTGGCTCCACAGGGGAAAACTCCCCATAGGAATTCTCCCCACACTGAGTCTCCACCAGCCCATCCCGTTTCCTACAGCACCACAAGAGCTGACTTTATTCTAATTTGTAGATGATTTGATGTCTGGGGACTTGGCTCTTGTACAGTCCTAAACTTCCAGGAGGAGGGAGCAGTTTCTGCCACTGGTCTGGGCTGGCCAGCTGCCCCCCAGGGTTTTGGGCAGCAGCACGACGGCGGCTACAAGGAGTGTCCCTGACCTGAGCAGGTTCACTGCTGTCGGGCCCTTTCGTCCCTTGCCGCAGGCTGTGCCTCCCTTAAGGGTAGACACTGTAACCGCTAACACCGGAGAATATGCGGAGGGGATCTTTTGCCTAGGAATAAGAGAGATACTGTAACGAAGGGTTGACAGCACTCTGGGCATCCAAGGTCAAAAGACCCAGAGTGCCCTTTTCATCAGACTTTTATTGAGGGAAGACCAACCAATCAACAAGCCTGGGGGAGGAACCAGGGAGGGACAAAGGGATAAGGACCAACTGGGAAGGAAAGGGGGAGGAGAAGGGGTGACAGATGTGGAAATAAACAATCAACCATCGAGTAACATGGAAGGTTCTGGAAACTCGGGGTGACGGACAGGAGAGTGGCAGATGGCCAGACGAATAGGTAAAGGACAGCCTACCCCTAGGAGACTCAGCCCCCTTCAGGGGCAAACCACTACTAACTCCACCCCAGGGGTGGCCTCAGTCTTGGGACTGCTTGATCCAAAGTCTCCTGGGGGGGAAGGGGTCTTGGGGATTTGAACCACCACCACAAGTTTCCAGGACTTTTAACTTGCCTTGATTTCCCACTATTCTTCATCTCAAGGGGGAACTGCTCATTTCCAAGTGGGATTCTCTCCTGCTCTTGGGCTTGCTGCAGTTCCAGGAGTCACGCGAGGCTCCGCTCCTGCAAACCAACCCCTGCATCTGGTTTGGGAAGGATGGTGGGAATGGGAACAGAAGGGGCCAAGCAGCAAAGCTCCAGATGATTTGGGGAGAGGGGGAAGGAGGGAGGTGTAAAGTGGCTGAACTGGACTGGGAATTGAAACTGGGGAGCTTTGTCCCACTGTCGCCATCCCTGCCCTTCCTGCAGCGTCTGAAGGAAGAGGGGAGTGTAAGGAAACATCCATTTTCCCCTGTAACTGCAGCAGTATTCCCAGGGGACCCATTTTCTCATTATCCCAGGGTGTCACCTTGAAACCAAGCCGCTCCTTGGGACAGTGGCTCTCCTGGTTTCAGTGCCCTGGAGCTGCTCCTTAACCACCTCATGCTCCACAGATAAATCTGGGGGATTCACTGACGAGGGTAATCCTGTGTGAGGACAAAGCTCAGCACAGCCCTGGCCCTGCCCACAGGAAGAACTGTCCCCAGGGGCAGCTCCAAGCCGGGCAGGCGGGAACCCGAGCCAAGCAGCTCCGTGCCTGGCGATCACGGATCCCAGACCCGGATAAAGCCCTTTAAAACTGCAGGGCTGCACCACATCCATAACCACCGGCCGCCTCTGCTGCCATCCTGCCAGGCTCTTAGGGCTGTCAGGAGGGTCCTGGCCCTCCAGGAGAGGTGCCTCAGCTGCCGTGGGCTGCCCAGGGAGCTGCTTGCCGAGGTCAGCCGGAGCCGGGGCTGCACACCCACCCACCCATCCATCCCTCCCGGCCATCCCTCCCGGCCGGGCAGACGCCGGCTGCAGCCTGCAGGCGCTCCCCGCCTGCGCCAGGCCGGCCCTAATGCGCTGTGCCGGGGAGCCGGGCCCCCCCTCGCTGTTCTGGTTTGGTGCCCAGAACATCTGGTCACCCTATAGCCCTTTTTTTAATCCAGTCGCATCGCTCCCCCGGCGCATTCCCGGCTGCCAGCAGCTGAGCTGCGGCTGCTTGCACCGCGGAGCTGGAGAGGCATTCTCACGCCGGGCCGCGGCCCACACCGGCTCCGGGCGCTGCCGGGGGCTGGGCCGGCCCCGCTCCGCAGCGTTCCTTCCCCATTTATACACGAGATTCTGCTCTGCCTGAGGGAAGGGAGCCTGGGGACACGGCAGCCAGGCTGTAGGGCTGATGCCACGTCCAGCCTTGCCACTAAGCACTGCCTCACCAGAGGGGTGCAGGAGGTGCTTCCCTGGCATTTTGGGGGTTATTGGCAGGGACAGCCCCGCTGACTCTGTCTGGGGCTCCTCTGGCACTGCCACCACAGAAGCCTCACTGCCTGCAGTCAGCACACGCTCTACGGTAGCCAGACTTTCCCTCTCTCTTGTGGATTCCCTACAAATCCATTTAAAATGTTGCTATAATGTCAAAAGAGACCCTTAGGACCATCAGATTTCAGAGGCCTGACTTAAAAAAAAATAAAGCCCAAGGACCTCAGCACATGGAATTAAAAGAGCTGGGGCTGGAATGGAGATAAATCCCTTTCCAGCACAGCACCAAAACGGCTCCTGCCAGATGCTCCGGGGTGTGGGCACCTGGCCAGGGGCTCCTGGAGTCCTCTGTGGGGCCATTCCAAGGGGGCAGGACCACCAGGATGTCCCCAAGGGAGCAGGAGCGTCACATCCATCCTCCCACTGCAATGGGAGTGGGGCCGTCCCAGCAGCTCACACAGCGAGTGTTTGGGTTAGCGAGGCACTCCGTATTAGCAGAAACCCTAACGTTTCCCAAACCCTACAGAATCAGCCGCTATTTTTTCCCCGGTACCTCAGCCGTGACATAAGTGCTCCAAGATGTTCACCAAAGGATTACACATCGCAGTGTGGGCTATCAGTCTGGCAAGGAGCAGCACGAGCTCTGGTATTTGCGAGTGATATTTGAAATCCTAACCCCAGAAGGAAATCGTCAGGCAGTAACATCCTGTTTTTCGCGGAGAGCGTCCCGCTTCCCCAACAGTGGGAAAAGGCTGCTCCTCATTCCTCAGCAAGTCATGTAATACCCTCTGCTTTGTGCTGCACTCCGAGCTGGGAGCAAATATTTTTCCAGCAACATCACCACATGGAAAGAGTTTAGCACATCTCAGACCTCCCCACCACATTGTTTTGGGAATGAAACACAACGTGCCGGAGTGGCGCCGAGTCGTGAGGGACAACTGAGCTGATGAATTTCAGCTGGGGGTTTTAGGTGGGACTTGGGAAGGAATCGTTCCCTGCGAGGGTGGTGAGGCCGCGGCACAGGGTGCCCAGAGCAGCTGTGGCTGCCCTGGATCCCTGGCAGTGTCCCAGGCCGGGTTTGACGGGCTCGGAGCAGCCCGAGACAGGGAAGGTGTCCCTGAGAGCTGGGGGTGGCACTGGGTGATTTCCCGCCGCAGCCATTGCCCGGCCCGCGCTGCCGCAGCCAACTCGCCACAAGGTGGCGCTGCTGCTCGCCCTGCTTACCCCTCACGGAGCGGCGGGAGCGGCACAGCCCCGGAAGCGCGGAGCAAGCAGAGCCGCGAACGGCTCGGGATGGAGGCGGCCTCAGGGATCACCCAGTCCCGCTCCTGCTGCAGGCAGGGACACCTTCCACAGCCCAGGTCATTCCAAATTGCCCCGGAACACTGCCAGGGATCCAGGGACAGGCACAGCTGCTCTGGGCACCCTGTGCCAGGGACTCCCCACCCTCACAGCCAGGAATTCCTTCCCAATATCCCATCTAACCCTGCCCTCTGGCACTGGGAAGCCACTCCCCCTTGTCCTGGCATTCCATGCTTTGTCCAAAGTCCCTCTCCAGCTCTCCTGGAGTCTCTTTAGGCACTGGAAGGGGTCCCAAAGCCTCACTGGGGAGCTGCCACATCCCCCATCCCGGACGCTCCGGGGAGGAAAACATCGACCCTCTGAGACTGGAATGAAATATATGACAGATGGCTTAAAAAAAACTAAAAAAGCAATTATCAAAGAGGAAGGGTTTGGAACATGTCCTTTGAAATACAAACTTGTTTAGCATTTTTAGAAGCTGAAATAATTTTCAGAGCATCTGATGAGAACTTTGAGTGCTTCCTTCCCTCCTCTCCCTCACCAAGCCATCCGTTCAAAGGCTGCCACTGGCACAGCGTGTTCCCTGCTTTATTGCTGTTGGAATTTTTCATTGGGAAATGGTGGAATGAGGGGATGAACTGCAATATTCCTGGCTGAAAGTCCTTTTGAAATGTTCTGTGGCTTTGCAGAGGATGGAAGAACCATACTCTGTGGTTCTTCAAACATAACTATGTGGGAATGTGTCTCATTATAGCTTCCCTTCCTTCCTCACTCTCTTCTGTTCTTCTGTTCTCCCTCCACCAAAAAAATGGGAATTAATCATTCCCCTTGTCCATTATCCATAGGAAGTACCAGATCACGGGAAAAATTAATAGCATCCCATACCTGAGGGGTGAAGGAAACACCTTTTTATCACAGGCAGCTGCTCAGCTGTCCTGATGTTTTGAAAGTGCTACAAAACATTGCAGCTTCCCCAGGGAATGTGGATCACCAGGAGTTAATTGGTGTGTGCTCCCAAACAGCTCCAATCAAAGCAGATCCAGGTCCTGGAGAGGTTTTCCAGCCTCCCCACATACCCCAGCCACAGGCAGGGGGCAATTTCCCTGTCCCACCTTGGGCACATGGGCAGCTGAAGGGGCACAACCCAGCTCTCCCTGCTGGGAACCTCTGGAGATGCCTCACATCCAATGGGATGAGTCTCAGAACAGAGGATAACAAGGCCCTGGAGGAGATTAAAGTTTGCTCCTTCTGGTGTAAATCTGGAGGACAAACACGCTCTAATCCCACTCCAAAGGGGGGATCCAAGGCCTTTAAGTCTCTTAAGCCACGTTAGTTTGGGCTCAGCCGGGAGCTGTCCTCCGACTCCGCAGCTCCTTCCCACTGCCAGGCCAGGGGACAGCATGGCTCTGTGCCAGGCAGGGGCACATCCCAGCAATGGGGGGGGGGGGGGGGGAAGGGGGGACTATAAACCCCCAAATCCAGGTTTTCCCTGATTTCAAGTCAGTGGGATGGCAGCAAGGCCGTGTGCTTGCTTTGGTTAAGAGTCTCTCAGTCTCCAGGGATTCCCAAACCAGAACTGCACTTAGAATCCAGCATCATCCCTAGAAAAATTTAACATAGTCTTGGAGCAACTTCCCAGGTCTGAGACTTGTTTGCTTCTTTCATTGGAACTCTGATGGAGGCAAATCCTGGATTTCCTAGGATGGAGCTATGAAATAAAGCTGACTTAATTAAAGAGACTCAGTCAGGCATGCGGAGTGGGAAGTGTGGGGGCGAGTTTGGGAACACATTAAATCTTTGTGGATTTTGGGGGGTAACCAAAATCTGACTCACTCTGAGGGGCATGAGGTTGTCATTCAAAGTTTTCATGCCCGTTCCCAGGATTTCCACCACTAATTCCACAATTTTCACCCACCAGAGACTCCTGAGGTGCAGTAAGCATCACCCAAAGATCCCTTCCTGTCCCAGGGACTCCCGTGTCTCCTGGAAACGGTCCCAGATGGGCTGAAAAAGCAGCAGTTTTCCTCTGGAAGAGGAACCATCGGGCTGCAAATTGGGGTGCCCGGTGAGAAAGCTGGAAGGTGCTGCCAGGTGTGCAGCTTCCTACCTGGCACAGGGACATCGGGCTGGAAAATAAACATGGGAAGGGAGCAAATCGGCAGGAAGGAGGCGCTGCCAGCCATCAGGGCTAAGTGAGCGCGGCGAGCTGAAGCATGGTTAATGTAATTACACATCCCCTCCTTGTGCTGCACAAGCAGGCGAAGCAGCACTAATCTCCAATCCGATACCTGCAGGGAGCACGATCAGGAACAGCTGTTTGGACAACACGGAGCGAGGTGCACGCGCTCCGGTTCTGCAGGCTCTGGCACAGCCCGTGCCTGGCCACTCCCCCTGCACCCAGTATAGGGATTAAATGTCTGGGCTTTCTCCCATAAACCCCACTGCCAACTCCTTTATTAGCACAGGAACAGTGTGGCTGTTATTGGGGAGGACTATTTCGTGATTTCCCAAAGTCACTCCAGCTTTGGCTCCCTGGGTCTGTGGCACAAGGGGGACACAAAGCCTTGAGCCCAAAGGGTGCTCTGGATGCGAGGGGGGAGTTGTTGGGGGATTTGGGAGTTATTAATAAGAGAGACAGTCCTGGACAGAGCGCCTCTGCCCTTGGATTGCTCCGTGAATGTCCTGCTCCGTGGCTGGGATGGTGTTTCCCTGCCAGCACCGACGGAGCACGTTTAATTCCAGAGCCTCTAATCTCTTTACCACCACATTACAGTGCTTTAATAACCTGGGGTTTATTTACACCTCATTCCCGGGTCTGGGACACTTATTCTCACCTTCCAGGGAATAATGAGGATGACTCCTGGGATATCCCAGCGCACGCGGGCTCGAGGCTGTGTCCCATGTCTGCTGCCACTTCCAGGTTTGTCTGTTTGTGTCCATGAGGGAAACAGTAGAAAAGCAAAATATTTGCACATGTCTACCTAAAGCAGCTTTCCCAAAGGCACTGTCATAACACACTCCCAGGAGCTGATTTTGGAAAGTGCAGGAGGCGTTTGGGAGCCTTTGAGCCCCAAAAGTAGTCAGTGGCCCTTTAAAATATGGATTTATCAGTACCCAGGATCCACTGCCCCAGCCAACAGTTTCCTGTGCCTGGGAAGATTTTCCAAAGGGTTTTCAGTGCCTGGACTTGTTCCAAGTGGAGGACTCTGGGTGAGCAGCAGCTCGAACCAAATAGTTGGGAATTAATAAAATTCCAGTGTATATATAGGGATAGTAATATGGTGTATATATGGTTATATATAATGTTATACATATTATAAAGTTATATAGAGTAAAATTAGATGTATGATGAAATTATATTTATTCTAACATTATTAGATATTTATTTTTCCACCAGGAAGTGGTGGATATAGTTCAGGGAAGTGTCAATCCAAGGGGAGTTTGGTTTTCAGCAGGGATCTGATCAGTTCAGCTAAAGCCAAACAATTCCAGGGAATGATTTCCCAGCTCCTGGCCGATGGACAGGGTGCCATGTGTGTCTTGCTCTCAGGAATGAATGTCTTCCCTCCTCAGTCACCCACTGCTGCGGGTGTTATTAATGACATTCTGGACAGTGCTCCCGAGGGCAGCCAGGGAAGGGAGATCTGGCTCCTGTCTGCACAGCAATGATTCCAGGCTCAGGCCTGGCTCTCCTCAAGCTGGGCTGCACATGAACAGAATTAGCGTCTGCTGCTCATGAGGAATCAGGTAAGGCTCTGTTTTCATGGGATCATGGAATGCTTTGGGTTGGAAGGGATATTGAGGATCATCCAGTGCCACCCCTGCCATGGCAGGACACCTCCCACTGTCCCAGGGTGCTCCAAGCCCCATCCAGCCTGGCCTTGGACACTGCCAGGGATGGGCACCACAGCTGCTCTGGGCACCCTGGAGCAGATCCCATGGGATCCAGGGCTGGGCCCCCTCTGGAAACAACACCTCCATTTGTACTTTACACACCAGAACCACCGTGACTCACCAGCCCCCAACATTCCAGCTCAAATAATGATTCCCATTAAAGCAGCAACAGCACTGCCGGATAATGTGCGGAGGATAAAGGAGGCATTTAGAGGATAGAAAACTAATTGGTTTAGGAATCAAATTTGAAAAATGCAACATCTTCCTGGAGCAGTGGGAGTGTAAACCCTCCGCCTCTAATGAGCTGCCTCCAAAGGAGGCAGATGTGTCATGTTTCTCGGGATGAGCTTGCATTAGGAAGCTGCTGGGATGGGAATAGTCATTACCTGCTTCCCACCAAGCCATTGGCTCCTCCGGAGTGAGGGATGTGGTTCTGGGGGCTCAGGGAGGGCGTGGTGCAGGCAGGGCCTGGAGCAGCCAGCGCCACTGCAGGTGCTGCAATGGCTCATGAGGAGCTACCCACAACGGATATTAAAGGAATTTGGAAACCTCTTGCTCCTGATGGCTCAGATCACATTTCTAATGAGGCTCATTTACTGGGGCAAACATCTTTCCCTCATTGTGCCTCTGGAATTCTGCATACGTGCTGCGGCTTCGGAGGGGCCGAGGCTGCCGTGCATACATGAGGTGACATCCACAGCTGGGATACCTGGATGTGACAGTGGGAGTAGCCCTTGGGAAGGGAGCTGGATCAATTCACACAGGAAATAGATTCCATTAGGATCCTGCCTAGGGGTGTTTTATCTGTCCCTACCCAAAGCCCTGGGAAGCCAGTTCAAGACTGCAAAACGTGACCTTGGAAAAGCATGATGGAATGTGCAGGAATTATATCTTTACAGCTGCATTCCAGTCACCAGCCACCTTTCATCCACAGGCAGTGAGCTGGGTGCTCACTAAAAGTATTCCATCCCATTCCATGCCATTCCATGCTGTTCCTGTTGGCAGCCATAGCCCCTAAAGGCCAGGGAGCACCTGCCAGGTGGTTTGGAGCATTTGGGAAACTGCTCCTTTCTCTCCCTCCCTGGTCAGGGAGATGGGAGCTCCGTCTCCCAAGCAGAGCACACAGGTCCCTCCTGGGCCAGCAGGCAGCTGAAGCTGGAAAGTGCCTGGAAAGGTCAGAGGAATACATTAAACTGTCCCCCGGGCACCTCAGCAGATGCTGCCGGCTCTTCCCTGGCCAGAACCTTGGGCAAAACTGCCCTGGCAGCCACGGTCCCTTGGCTTGGCCTCCCTGGGGATCCAGCAGGAGAGTCACCTTTCCCAGGCACAGGGAAAAGCAGGCATTTGGCTGAGGGGTGTCAGGAAAAGGGATGGGGAACAGCAGCCATGGAGAGGGGAGTTGGTCATGACTGAGGGTCAGTAATGGGACATCACCCAGGCATGGCACTGCTGTTTATCCAGGGCAAAACTCCACTTTGGGAGCTTTAATACTTTCCACTGGCCCAGGTGGCTCCAAGCCCCATCCAAGGCAGCCTCAGACACATTGAACACAACTTGAACACCCAGCAGTGGGAAAAGGCTCCCGGGATGGGGAGCACCCTGCAATGTGTCCATGGCCATTGCCGGGCACGGGAAGCGCTGGGTGGGGCCTGGGGCCACCCCCACAGGCCCTGAACCCTGAACCTGGTGGGTCTTTGTGCCAGCCCTCCCAGCTCCACATGTTTATGTTCCTTCTGCTTAATATCTCTGCAGTCTTCTCTGGCACCATCCACTCGGAATTTTTCTTCTCCCACTTCACACCTCGGCGGAGCCTTCTGGTCCTGCAGCAGATGCATTGTGAAGCTTCTCCTTCCCCGGCGCCTGCATATGCTCCATTAAAAGTGTTTGTTTCTTTGAGCAGCTCCGAGTTGGGATGTGACAAAAAAACCCTTCCCAACTTTTTTGGCCTGGGCTCGGCAGCCGCCAGCCCCGCGCTGAGGAGCTCCAGGCGTGGGGTCCCCGTGTCACCCGCCCGCTCCGTGCCAGCAATTTCCCTGTCATCGCGCTGGTGCCTCCGACGGGCACTGGCACCCAAAGATAGAAATTGGGCTCTGCATCCCCTGTGCAGCAAGAACATGGTGGGAGGTGCCAACTGGGAGCACAGGAATCGGGATCGAGCCGTTGCCTAGTGATGGGAAGCGCGGGCAGGCTGGCATTTCCCGCGGCAGCAGTGCCAGCCCCCACCTGGCACCGGCACGGGGTGCTCCGAGGGGAGAGGGCACAAGGAGGTCACCCCAGAGGTAAACTGAGGCACGGCTGGACACAGATCCCCCCTCTGCTCAGGGGTGCCTGGTGCCCTCAGGGCTCCATGGAGCTCAGCTGGTTCCTGCAAGGACACACTGGGAAAACTGGGGATATTGCCCCCGAATATCCCATCGTGAGCTGTGGGGAAGGCTCTGCTACAGACACCCTGCACAGAGCCAGCAGAATTCCTGCCTGGATTAATACCCCATGCATGCATTTTTATGGAATGGCTCTGGACACAGCTGCCACCCATAAAATGCCTCAGCCTGTACTTTTATTCCTGTTGGAAAAGGTGTTTGGTTACAATTCCTACAAATGTGGGGATTTAAAAGGAACAGTGTCCTGCAAGCCCTAACACCTTTGGGAGCTTAACTTCCACGAAGAACATCCCCAGTTCTGGAATTCCCCACCCTTCCCAAAAGCAGCGTTACACCGTATTTGAGGATGCTTCCCATTGGGAAACAATGCCGTTGTCCCCTCTCTGCCGTAGGCAGGGATGCCAAGGGAAGGTGTCCTGTCCTGCGTGGCTCTGAGTGGGAATTCCCATGTTTCCCATTTCAGTCTGAAATTGCACCTGGCAAAACGCTGCCCTTCTCTTTGGTGCGCTGCATTCCCGGGGTTCCGGCCGTTCCTTCCCTACCCTCCAGCCCAGCCCGGCTCCCGGCAGCGGAAGCGGGGTGGGAGCACCGCCCCTGGCCCTCCATCGCCGCGGCTCCGGCGGCAGAACAGATGCTCTCCCCGCTCCCGCTGGCCTGCACGTTGCTGAGCAATTTGGGGTGATGGATGAGATGCTCCGAGATGATTTCCAAGCAGCCATGGGGAAGAGACCCCCATCCCTCCAGCCAACGGGAATCGCTCCGGAGCGTGGTCTCCACCTGATCCCTCTGGAGCCCGGGCTGGTCTCCCTCCCTGAGCCCATCCAGCACCAGATCCCGGGAATCTGCAGCTCCAGGAGGCGCTGCCCTGTCCCTTCCCAGCTCCACAACCAGCTGGAAATAACCAATTTTGGTAATATTCCCTCAATATTAAAACAATTCTCAAACATATGGAATGGCTCCACTTCCAACATAAAAGCAATGAAACACTTAGGCTGCCATTCAATACAATGAAGTGAGAGATCTGTTCCCGTCCCTCAGCACGGGGTGAGGTCCCTCAGAGGTTCACTGTGCCCGGTGTTCCGGTGCCGTTTTCCTGCGTACCCGGAGCAGCCACAGGTGATTCCAGCAGGGAAACGTCACCTGCCCGTAGCTCCCAAGGCCCCAGAAGCCCAGGGAGGCGCAGCAGGCCCGGTGTGACACTTTCCAACTGGCTGGGCTCCTCCTTGTCGCTGAAAGCCATCGTGCCCCCCGCCGTTCCCGAGTTTCACATCCCATTTTTCCGCTGTCTGGCATGAAAAATGCGGCTGCCGCGGATCCTCCCCCGGCAGGTACCGCTGTCGAATATGTTGCCTTCACAACATGACACGGAGCCTAAAAACTCACAGAGAGACTAATTACTGCAGGAAAATTGCAGGCCGAGCCCAATTCGCGGAGCTGGAGCTGACAGCCCGGGCGGGCCCCGGCTGCTGCGGGCAGCTCTCCCGGGACGGACGGGGTCACCCTGTCCTGCTCCGGCTGCGATCCCGGATCCCAGCGGGACGAGCCCTCAGGAACAGCAGCCAGCAGCACCTAAGCCGAGCCTAAAACACTCCAAATTAAGACCTGCCAGCCCTTCTCTGTGCTTCCCAGCCTTCCTAGAAATTATGTTAATCCCTGTATAAAAATGGGGTTCAATTCGTGCCTGAATAGCTGCAAATAATCCTCTGCCTGGAAGATTTTATCTAAATTAAAATATTGAGGGATAATTGATCTGGAAGCTGAAGTGGGGCTGAGGAATCAGCTCACATTTACCGGGGGGTGTGTAAGAAATGCAATTTAGAGTATTTATATCTCGATACTTCAAATTTCCCTGGAATCAGGAAATAATGCCACATGAATTCCTTTAAAAAGCCATTTTGCCCAGGAAAATTAACCTGGGAGAGCACATTGTTTTCCAAGAGCTGTGCAAGTGAAGTCGCTCCATGCTCTGAGCAGAATTGAGGAGGAAAAACATCTTTACTCCCTTTGGAGCTGCTTGAGAAGTGTAAAAGCTTTAAATTCCGATGGTCGGAAATGGGAGAATTTCACCAAATGCCATCGTTTTTCTCCCTTTTTCCCCATCGACATTAAAATGTGGTAAATAGAGAAACCACCTCAAACTTACTTTTCCTTTTCCTTTTCCTTTTCCTTTTCCTTTTCCTTTTCCTTTTGAGTTACTCAGCGAGTTAATCTAGATACTAATAAAAATAAAAAATAAAAAATAAAAACTACCAAGGATTTCCTGGCTCAAGGAGCAGCTCCAGGACTTCTTCAGGCTCTTCCCATCATCAGGTAAGCATAGAAGGAATCGGAGCCCGGCATGGAAAGTGTGGAAAGCTGGGCTTGACCACCAGGGATTATTGGTCAGAGTGGGGTTAATTCTGCATTTTAGGTGATTTAAATGTCATTTTTGCTGGAAAAAAGGCATTTTGGTGTCTGATCCAGGATCCCACAATGATCCCATGCTTGTGCTTCCCTCAGTTCCTGCATCCCAGCGCAGGACTTGGGACTTACAGAGGTATAAACCACAAGAAATGAAAGAGCAAAATTTTAAAAGTGAGAGAAATAAATGAATATTTCCTGATGATTCATTTAAGGGGAAAAAAAGGGAATGGTGTGTTTGCGAGCAGCAGAGGGGCCTGGGAGCCAAACACATATTTGGAAGGGAGGGAAGGTCCTGGAGCAAATTCCGCTGCTGATTTTTGGCAGGAAGCTGCAGTCAGAGATTCCTCCCCCCCGTGTTAATGACACGGTATTAGTGACACTCCACTGCCTTCCCAGCTCCACCACACGGCTCCTGTCTCAGGAATTCGGGAAACTCAGGCCACTGCGGGAAGATTCAGGAAAACAAAAGCCTTCCGAAAAATCCAAATACTAAAAATATTCATGTCACGGGAACTCCTGGAGATTTCAGTTTAAAAACATCCATGTGGAAATGAAGTGTTTTGGCCATTAAATGTGATTTTACATAGGGGTAAGTGGAAAGGTATTTTTCCCTTTTGTTTGAGCATCCTTTAAAAATTCTCTGACTGAAAATTATAGGGAAAAATGTATTAAATTCTCTGGAAGTTCTGTGTGTGCTGTCAAGCCTTTGGAATTCAGGGAATAACTCAGATTTGGGGTAACACATGGCAGGAGCTCAAACCTGGCCTGGTTGGGTGCTCAGGAAATCCACAGAAGGTGATTTTTGGTGTCTGGGAAGCTCCACAAGATCCTGCTCTCTAATTTTCAGTCAGGTTTTTCAATTGGGAGCTTCTCCACACGGGACATTCCAAGGGGAAAACAACACTTGGAGTTCGAGCTGAGGCAGCCCCGGAGACAAATGTGATTGATGGGATAATCCTGGATTCGGGAGGCAGTTCCTGCCATTCCCACTCTCCGAGGGCCACTGGTGCTCCCGTCCAGCCCTACCAGCTGCTGCTTCCCGGTGTCCAAGCCGGGGATGTGACATTTGGAACCCTCGGTCACTCGGGGCTGCCTCGGGCTCATTCCAACTCCAATAACCTCGTTTCTTGCTTCAGAGAATTTTGGGGGAGCCACTGGTGTACAGGCTCACCTTTCCCCAAATATATTCCCTAAGTTACTTCCCTAAATATAGACGCACTCACACAGAGCTCCCAATAATAGCCTTAAGGTAATCATGGACTAATTAATCAATGATCAGGTCTTATTAAAGGGGGATAACAGATTCCCACCTACATTCCCACCCAAGCTGGGAGGCACCTGAAGAATTTCGGGATAAATTCCCTAGGGTGTACAAGTGGACACCACGGGAAGGGTTCATTTTAATTAAATTAAAACTCAGGTTTCAAGTAAGTTACATATGGAAAAAAGAAATCAGGAAACGCTACATTTGTGTGGGATTTCCGTGGCCAGGTTATCCTGGGTTTAACTCGGTTTCTGAGTGACCGAGGTGTTTTCCCCGCTTTCCTGCAGGGAAGAGCGAGGCACGGGGGCTGCAGCCAGGAAGAGCCGGGGCTGTGGGATGGTGCGGAGGCTGTGACCTCGCGGGGGTGACCACAAAGCGTGTCCCGTGTCCTCCATCCCGGGCGCGTCCCTCGCGCCCTCCCCCCGCTCCGCGCGGCTCGGCCGGGCCCGCAGCGCCACCGTGTGGGAGTTTTGCGGTACTGATGCCTTACGAAAGGCTGACCTGAAACAGAAACTGGACAGTTAAAAGAATAAAAGAAGTATTTATTAAAACAAGGTACACTTTGGGTCATGCAGGAGTCTCGCAGAGACTACACCCAAAATGGACACCTAGCACGTGCTTTTTGGACAGATATACCTTCGGTCCATCTGCATATCAGAAACCCATTGTCCAATTCCAGTTTCGGGTCCTGAAGTCCCATCCCCAGCTTGTCCCCTTCTTCTCTTCGCTGCTGTCCATGGATGTTTACATTTTGGGCTTTTGGAAAAAAACAGTATGTCCTTGAAACTCCAGCCCAGAGAAAAATTGTTTCGTCTAAATGACAGTAACAGAACACTAGATGACAATTTATGGAGTATTAGAGTCATATACTAGAGCAGTCCTGATGTAGAAAAATAAAAAGTTAAAACCTAAGGCATCATTTCCCCCCTTTTAGAGGCTTGACAAGGCCTCTACCTTGTCAAGTCTCTATTCTAAATATCTATTATCTATTAATAATCTACATTAATAATCTAGATTAATAATCTATTAATAATATACACTTAATAACAGTAAATATTTAACAACAGTAGATATAGAAGAATTGTGACTATGATTACTATGAGCAGTTCTTTAAGCACTGAAGCATTATTTAAATCACGCTCTCTTCTGCATCACTCTTTGTTTTCTCAGTTGTTTCAGGAGCGAAGCTTTCTTAACTCTGGAGTAGTGGATCCAGGGTCCTTTGCCAGAGACTTTGACTGCAGTGAGGGTAGTCAGCAGGACTTGGAATGGTCCTTTCCACTTAGCTTGTAGAGGTTCATTGTCCCACCACTTGATATAGACCCAGTCTCCAGGTTGGAACAGATGTGCAGGTGTGTCCAGTCCGATGGGTGTGGATAGCACGATGTAATTCTGGAGCTTCTGCAAAGTGGAACCTAAAGCCATTAGATATCTCTGTAAATCAAGTTTCTCTTTTATATGAATTTCCCCTGGAATGTGTGGAATCTGGTATGGCCTACCATACAGTATTTCATAGGGACTGATGTTATCCCTCCGCCTTGGCTGTATGCGGATCCTTAGTAAAGCTATAGGCAGGGCTTGAACCCATGTCATAGATGTTTCTTGACAAATTTTGCTAATTTGTGTTTTAAGGGTTCCATTCATACGTTCGACTTTACCACTCGCTTGGGGTCTATAAGGTGTATGCAGATCCCAAGTAATTCTTAAAATTTGACTGATTTCTTTAATTACTGTGGCAACAAAGTGTGGTCCCCTATCTGATGACATTCCCAGGGGAACCCCGAACCTTGGAATTATATGATTGAGCAAAACCTTTACCACTTCTTTGGCTGTGTTGGTGCGACAGGGGTAAGCTTCGGGCCATCCACTGCAAGTGTCAACTAATACCAGTATGTACCGGTATCCCTCTCTACGTAGTAATTCAGCAAAATCTATTTGCCAGTAATCTCCAGGAAGATCCCCTGCTTTTGTTACTCCTAACACTTTTCCTTGTATCAGGGTTGTTTTTGCAGCAAACTTTACATTTGCTTACTACCGTTTGTACAATTTCAGTCATTCCTTTTCCTATTACTACCTTTTTTAGATGTGTTAGAAGGTTTTCAGTCCCAAAATGTGTGTTTTCATGTTCTCTCTGAGCTAGCTCTCGAAGAATCAGGGGTGGGACTACAACTTGGTTTGTTGGTGTGACAGCCCACCCACCTTCTGTGATCTCAGCCTTGAGAGATTTAATAAGCTTCTGATCTGCTTGATCATACTTTGGGATGAACCCTGATAAGTTTACTTCTTTTTTGGGAATTACTGCGAGAATACCTTTTTCTGTAACTCCTTTTGCCGCTTTGTCAGCAAAGCGATTTCCCAATTCTGGAGTGGTTTTCCCTTTTTGGTGACCCCTGCAGTGCATGATAGCTGCTTCTGTGGGTTTTCTAATGCTCTCTAAGAGGGCAAGTATTTGTTCAGCGTGTTTAATTTGATTACCTTGAGCGTTCAGCAGTCCTCTTTCCAGATGGCTCCATGGGCATGGACGACACTAAACGCATATTTAGAGTCAGTCCATATATTTACCTTCTTCCCTTCACTCAGGTCCAGGGCCCTCGTCAGTGCAATCAGCTCGGCTTTCTGTGATGACACATCTGCTGGCAGGGCCTTCGCTTCAATTACCTTGTCTTGAGTGGTCACTGCATAGCCTGTCATCCTTTTACCATTTCTCATAAAGCTGCTCCCGTCCGTAAAAAGCTCCCAGTCTGGATTGTCTAGGGGCACATCCTTCAGATCTGTTCGGCTGGAGTAGACCTCTTCTATTGTCTGCAAACAACCATGCTCAGGGACATTGTCAGTTAGCATGGAAGACAGAAACATGGCAGGATTAACAACAGAAGTTGTTTTCAAGGTGACATCATCCTGTTCTAGTAGCAATGATTGATATTTAAGCATCCGGTTGCTGGACAGCCAATGTCCCCCCTTTTGCTCGAGTACAGCTGCTACAGCATGGGGTACATACACTACAATGTGCCGTCCAAGGGTGAGTTTTCGGGCCTCTTGGATCAAGATGACAGTAGCTGCCACGGCTTTCAAACACCCTGGCCACCCTTGGGCAACATTGTCTAGCTGTTTGGAAAAGTAAGCCACAGCTCTCCGTTGGTTCTCAAGGCGTTGAGCTAGTACCCCTAAAGCAACATTCAATCTTTCATAAGTAAAGAGTTCAAAAGATTTAGTTAAGTCTGGCAATCCCAGTGCTGGAGCTGACATTAGGGAGTGTTTCAGCTGTTTAAAAGCTGCCCTTGTATTTTCTGTCCATATGATACTTCCATTTTCAGCTGCTTTTAATGCTCCATATAGGGGTTTTACCAGCAGTCCATAATTTGCTATCCACAAACGACACCAACCTACCATTCCCAGGAAAGCTTGCATCTCCTTCACAGTGTGGGGCTCTGGGAGTTGACAGATGGCTTCTTTCCGTTCTTTGCTGAGCTGTCGATGTCCACGAAAGATCTCGAGCCCCAAGTAAATTACTGCTTCTTTGGCAATCTGTGCTTTGTCTTTAGAAACTCTGTACCCACTCAGTCCCAAAAAGTTTAATAAACTGATGGTAAATTTAATGCAGTCATCTCTGGTTTTAGCCGCAATCAGGATGTCATCCACATATTGAAGAATAACTCCCTTTGGCTCCTGTCTTTTCCAGTCCTCTAGTTCCTTTGCTAGCTGATTTCTAAACACTGTGGGGCTATTTTTATACCCCTGGGGCAAAACAGTCTAAGTAAGTTGACTTTTCCTCCCTGTCTCGGGATTCTCCCACTCAAAAGCAAAAAGCTCTTGGCTGTTTTTATGCACAGGAATGCAGAAAAAGGCATCCTTCAGGTCTATAACAGTAAACCACCCTAATTCATCTGTCAGTGCAGTCAAAAGGGTATACGGGTTTGCCACAACAGGGTGTATGTCTTCAGTGATTCTGTTAATTGCTCTCAGATCTTGAACTAATCGATAGCTCTTACCATCTGCTTTCTTAATAGCAAGTATGGGGGTATTAAATCTGGACTCACATTGCACTAATAACCCATGTTGGAGGAATTTTTCAATTATGGGTGCCAATCCTTTACGACTTTCTAATTTCAAAGGGTATTGTTTTTGCCTTACTGGTGTGGCTCCTGGTTTGAGAGTAATACTCACAGGCTCTGCTTGTTTGGATCTTCCTGGGATATCACTGGCCCATGCTATTGGATTGACAGCTTTTTCAACTTCAATGGGGATTTCACCACATTTGTCCTGTATGAAAAGTGCAGCAACTTCGACAAATTTAGATTCAGGAATTACAACTTGTATTCCCTTCCCCTTTTTGAATTTAATTTCTGCTTCTAATTTCTCTAGCAAGCCTCTCCCTAATAATGGTTTAGGGGAGTTAGGCATGTAAAGGAATTGATGAGTTACCCAGTGTTTGCCCAATTCGAATTTTAAAGGTTGGAAGAAAGGCCATGTTTCGCTTACCCCTGTCGCCCCAACAACATGTACAGTGTTTTGACTCAGTTTCCCTTCCATGGTATTTAGTACGGAAAATGCTGCTCCAGTATCTACTAAAAATTCGATGTTATCTGACCCCAGCTTAGCTATAACCAAAGGTTCTGCTGGGGAAAAAGCCTTCGGTTCCCATCATTCTGAGCATGAACCTGAGCCTTGTTCTATTGGGAGCTGGGGAACTGGGGACTTTTGTTTCAACACGGGACAATCATTTTTCCAATGTCCCCACTTTTTACAATAGGTACACTGATCTTTGTCTGCAGGGGAAGTTTTCTTGGATGACTTTTCTTGGATTGCCTTTTTGCTAGGTTGTCGTCTAACTCCTTCATTTGAGCCCCTGCCTCGATATACTCTCCAGGCTACTTCTAGCATTCTTCCTATGTCTCGAACCCCCTCTAACTTCTGTAGCTTCCTTCTTATATAATCTGCTGCTTGACCCATAAACAAGAGGACTAGATGTGCTTTTCCATCAGCTGAATCAGGATCTAGATTTGTATATTTGATAGCAGTCTCTCTCAACCTATTAAAAAAATCAGTGGGTGATTCGTCATAGCTTTGCTGTACTGCGTAAAGCTTTGACCAGTTTAGAGCTTTAGGGACGCCATGTTTTAACCCATAAACTATGAGATTTTGATACCGTTTTAGTCTTGCCATCTGTTCTGGGATGTTTGGATCCCAGTTAGGATCACTTAAAGGATATATTTTGGCAACCGTACCTTGGACCGACCCATTTGCTATGCCTGATTCTAACGATGTTGTAATAGTGTTATTAACCATTTGCCTTTCAGTGGGATCAAGCAATGTATCTAACATAGAGTTCAGATCTGTCCAGTCAGGGTTTTGTGTACTAATAGCTCTATCCACTAGCTTGGCAACCTTATCTGGGTTTTCTTTATACTGTCCCACAGTGGTTTTCCACTGTTCCAACTCAATAAGGGAGTATGGAACCTTTACGTTTATTGGCCCTTGGTTGCCAACTGCTTGCCGTACTGGGGCTTGTAGAACTGGTTCTTCTCTTTTTTCCTTTTTTGATCTGGTACGTTTTGCTACTGGACTGCGTTCTCGTATGGCCCTTCGGGCTATCCTTCCCTTCCTTCGCCTGCTTAGGGCAGCTAAGATTTCATCTTCCTCTTCAGAAGAGCTATCAGAGGGAGAGCTGTCCAATTGTGAATCAG
>JAVTVJ010002797.1:0-86886 GCA_034509425.1 Eopsaltria australis | reverse complement strand
GCCTGGTGTGAGGTTTCAAAATGCAGCAGAAATTGTAATTAAATCATTCAGCAATAATTTTACATATCAAAATACGCTGCAGTTGACCCTCCCAGTTTGGCTGAAGGTTTGCATGGAAATGACTGATACAAATTCCATGCTTTTCCTCTAGGGACAGTGCTCATGCTGGTTCTGGAGTTTTAACTTGAGTGCAGAAAGGAGCAAAACTTTGTATGAAACCTGCTTGTTGAGTAAGATACAGTAATTTTATGAATCACCATTCAAGTCCCAACAGTGCCAGTCCCAGACTGTCCCCAGAACCTGGGGCTCTCAAGCAGGTGCATTTCCTTCCCCAAAGCCCAGTGGCAGCAGCAGGGCAGGAGCAGGACTCACCATCCAGCAGCTTCCCGTGGTACACAGCCAGGCCGGCCACCCGGCCAATGAACGTGAAGTACGACAGATGGTCTTCGTTACAAAGACCTGAATTAGGATTAATCTGAAGTGTATAGTTGTCCCTTTTTTGGGGGAAAGAAAAAAAATAGCTAAAGAATCACGTCTTTAAATAAGCAGATACTCAGATATGTTAATAAATAACTTGTGCTTAGGGGCATTTCCCTTCAACAGCGTCATGGGACTGTGTCCAAGTCCTTTCCAGTCTGTCTCACACTCCCCAGAGGGGCTGAGCCTGGTGCTCCCACCATGGAACCACTGAGGGCTGACACAGCAGCAAACCAAACCCACTGTGAGCAAGAGATGCCCTCTCTGCCTTGCACTAATGGATTGCTCCAAGATTTTAAAGCTGGGCAGCCCTCACTTTAAAGTTCTGGGAGGCCACTGCTGGGGAACTCCTGCAGTGTGAATGAGCAGCTGCGTTCCAAGCTCGCTCTATAGCAGTGCTGGAACTCTGGGCAGCAGAGGAAAGAGGCTTTTCTGTGACATTGGTCCCTTCACCATTACTGGCCTCAAAACCTGCAGTTTTGCTGCCCTGGAGCAATGGAAATGTTTTCTGGGCTCTCAAGGACAATTCCAGAGGCTCTCTGAAGGGCAGCAGGAACAGGGCAGTCAGGCTGCCCAGGGCACCCAGGAAGGAGGAGTTACTTCTGCCCAGAGAAACTTTGCCTTTTATCCAAAATGTAACATATATCCCTTGAGAATACAAATATTTAATGGACACTTACGTTGCTGAGTATTCAAAGAGACCATAGTAAGGGTTAAACATCTCCTTGGACAAGAGAAAAAACCATTCTCTGGCCACACCTCCATAGTCAAGTCCTTTTTCTGACTCAAATTCAATCCAGAGCCTGGCTTTTAGTACATCAGGTCTCTTCACAGACATGATTCTTCTGTAGGACTCCTCAAAAATGTTATTTCTGTGTAATTTCATCTCAAATCTGTTGGGTATGTCAGCCTGTGTCAAAGAAGATTAGATTATCCTTGTTAGTCTCAAAAAATAAGTCTTTGGGCAAATTACTGACTGGTAACAGCTCAGACACTTGGTGTTCCAGTTCCCCATGTTTTATTTCCCAGTGCTCTCTCAGTCCGCAGGTTGAGAGCATGGGGGGAACTGGCCCAGTTCCAGAACACTGCTGCAGACTTCTATGGTAAATATTTGATGAAAATGACAAGAAAAGTATCAAACAAACAAACAAAACAAAAAAGGAGAAAGATTGACTGTGCTCTATTTTAAGGGCATTTGCATTCATCTAGAAAAATGTGAGTCTTAAAGACTTAGAAAAGCTTTTTGTTGAGAAACCCATCAAATTCAAACTTTGCTTTGTGTTTTTGGTTCCTACTTGAGCCCTTCAGGAGCAGAACAATGGAATAACCTGTCAGGTGTGTCCTGCAGCCCCCCCATGCTGGTTCTACTCACAGGTTTCTTTAACTTCTTGCGGAAATAGTCGTATTTCTGCTTGAACTCCCTGGAGTACGGCACTGCCTGTTGGGAGCAGAGGGAGGACGCGTCATTCCAGCTACTCAGCAGTTTGATACCCCACAGTATTTAAAAGGAATGTACAGCCCTGCTACCCACACATTGTGCTATGGGCTCCCCTAAACCCACCCATGAGGGACAGCAGCCAGGAGAGATTTAAAAATTCCACAAAATGACATCATTTTACTCTGATGATAATATGACTTTATTACAGCCATTAAATAATCTTCCTACATGTTTCCTTTATTTAAACACAATGTGAAATGCAATTTAAGTAATTCTGTTTGTCATGGCACCAGAAATATTACTGAAAGCAATCAGATGAATCCTTAGTGCTTTTGTGAAATGGATTAGCTCCTGCTTTCCTTTAAAAACCAACAAACAAACCACTGTCAGTCACTCAAGGGGACCATGATCATTTAATTTCCTTCAAACAAACTTTCTCAAATAGTCACTCTCATTTATGCTCAGCATTTCTGGGGAGAGGCCTATTAACAATTTGCACAGTGCTGTGTGTGAGGATCTCCAGTTTTAAATGCCTGATAAATGGGTAAATCCCTCCAAAAGTAACTATGGTCAAACAAGTGACTATTACTGATATTATTACTAAACAATTGGAATTACACAGTGCAGCAGGCTCATCTGCTGTGTCCTGAAACTCTTAAAGGCCCCAAGGATTTACCCAGAATAAAAAGGTACTCTTGGCACCAGGAAACATCTTGGGATTGGAAGTCTGATCACTCAGAATACCATAAAATGGCATAACCTGGCATATCTTAGCATAAAACCAGCATAAAATGTCAAAGAATCACTCTCATGTTTTTAAAATATGATACTGAAGTAAAACGCCTATTTTTTTCTAAGGCTGATATCTCTGTTTACCTGCAGGAAGTTTTATGTCTCTTAAACTGACGGACCCATTTTTTGTCTTTTTGTCACACTTTGAATCCACATAGGCCCACCTCTCTTCTCTTTTTACTGTCCAGAGATCCCAAAATGAATAGAACTATGTCAGCTCGGTAAAATCCTACTGTCAGTAATGACCCAGGTAATGGGTAAATAGGAGCACTTCTCCATAGGCATCCCCAAACCCTGGACAATCTGGGAGGCTGCCCAGAACTTGGTGTGACATTCACAGCTTCTTCTGACTTAGGATGTGGACCAGCAGAGCTCCTGCTTCCCAGGCTGCCCATCCCTGATCTGGGGAACAGGCAGGGCCTGCTGCTGTTCCAGCTGTACCCGAGCCAGGTCATTTAATGGAGAATCCCACAGCAGTACTTACTGGGCCCGTGATGGCTGGGTTCTGCAGCCTGGGGTCTTCCCACTGGGTAATTTTATTATCTGCAAATAACAAAAGAAATTATCCCATGGCTTCTCTGGTACCACAGTGTGAATTTCTGTTGGTTTTTTCTCCCTAGCACTGCTCAGCTCTGTCAGGGTTAGCAAAGGCTTGTGTCCCTCTACCCTCCCCAGCCCCAACACACTGTTTAGTTGAAAACATTCACTCAAAAACACAGAACTACCCCAGAATCCAGGGAATTTGCACTTCTTTGATGGCAACGTCTGCAGGAGTGAGTGAACATGTTCATTTGAACATGGGCTGGGATTGGAGATACATGGCCCGACAGGTAAAGGAACCCAAAACTTTTGGCAATGACACCCTAGGTTACTGTTTGGAAATTTTGCATAGACAGCTAAAGTATCATACTTTTAAATTTGGAGGGAATACCATTTTTCCTAGACTCTGGTTTAATGAGAAGGTAAAGGGAGGCAGAACTGTCCTGTTTTGGTGCAAGAGAATCACCCAGTTATGACCAATGGAGATGCTGGCAGTGGCACAACACAGCCCAGTTCTTTCCATCTACACCTTTGAAGAGCACCAGGAGGATGACAGGAAAGGTTCTACAGGACCATGGTGGGACTCCCCTTCCCTGCCTCCAGACAGCTGCTCCTCCCAAGATTCTGAACACGACAGAATCACAACAAAACAATGGTGTTGCAACAATAAGACAATGCTCCAAACCCCATCCCAGGCACCACCTGCAATGGTGAGGTGTTGGTCACCCATGGCCTGCCATCCCTCTGTTTGTTACAGACACTGCTCTGGGTTAGGAACTGGGTATCGGGAATCAAGATTGCATTTTCCATGTTTCTAGAACTGGAAAAGCCCTGTAAGTTTTGAGCATCCCAAGATGGTTTAAGAGGGACTGGGATCTGAAAGGTGTCATTCAGCAAATGGTAACTGGAGAAAATTCTAAATTGCAAGCACATTTCAAGACATTTGATCTATTAGTTAATTTAATAGTAAAATACTATTTTATTTCCCTTCACACATTAAAGCTATTTATCACTTATGGGAATGCTGGAGGGCTGCCAGCCTGAGCTCCAGAGACCCCAGAGATGCATGGAGCAGTGCTGCTGCCAAGGCGGGACACTCAGCCCAGCCCTTTCCATTTTCAATCCCTTCACTGGAATTCCCTTCTACAAAGTTCTCTGGTCACCTTCTTGACACCAGCAGCCACAAATCACAGTGCCAGTTTTCTGTGAAATCAGAGGTAACACAACTGGAAATGACTGACAGTGTGTCAGATCTTTGCTCTCTGTACTTCAGAGTGTGCAATGACACCAACAAATCTAAGTTTCTTTTCAGAGTCTTACAGGGACTTCATATTAAAAATTGTTCCAGGGCTACAAGGGTCTGGCATGAACCACTCCACCTGGAACTATAGCTCAGGGTTCTCTGTCTTATCCCAAGTGGACACAGATAACAAACTCATTCTTTTTGAAGAACATTTTCAAAAATTTGAGTCTTCCCACCAATACAATTCTCTGTCATAAACTAGGCTCTCAGGCCTTTGAGGATTCCCTCTTCTCCCTGCCCTTCTAAGGGGCCCACTATTTCCCTGGAGTTTGGGACCTCCTGCCAGATACAGAACTCTCAGTCAGACATTCCCAGTGCTGATGGCATCAGAAGGGTTACTCCAGGTTGGATTTAGGCACTCCTGTCAATACATCACTGGGTGAGATAACTCATGACCAGGTGATGGTATTTTACATTCCCTTTTCAACCAAAATTCTGCTAATTATTCCCATTCTGAGTAACACTTTGCAATTCTCCTTACACAGCCTCTTCCTGCACACTGCAGTGGCCATTTGCCAGACTCATTCTGACTTCCCATCCCAATCCAGTGAGCCACTCTCCCCTCTCCTGCCCGGCTGCTTCCTGCTGAACTAAGGAGTGCTTCCCCCTAATTCCTTGTGTAAATCACTGATGCATATTGTGAATATCACCATGTGCTGTTGGATGTGGACAGACTTTGAGGGGAACCCATTCAATGTATCCATCCCCCTTGTCTGTGAATCAGGGGTAACTGTTCAGAAAATGGTTGCAGAATGGTTGTTTTCCCTCCTGATTCCTTCCAACAGGTAGATAGTATGTGCCTGGGAGGCTCCCAGGAACAGCAGCAGCGTGTGCGTGCTGCAGGGAACACCAGTGTCTCCATGGAAGGTACAGTGATGGGGGCAGCTGAGGGTCCAGAGAGCCAGGGATAGGGGGTCACTGTCACACACAGCCTCTGGTACCAGGAACACCTGTGTGCTGCATCAGTACTCAGTGTTTCTGCTCCTTGTGTAACAGCAGAGGGGCTGTGCTGGCTTGCAGGGGACTTTTGCAGTTTCTCCCAAGGATGAGAAAAACATTTCAAAAACAGGACAAACAGCATTGGAGAACTATGCAGCAGAGTTACAAAACATAGCAAGGAAGCAAGACATGACCAGCAGCTGACTCTGTCAGACTTGTCCTGCTGGTTTTGTGTCCTGGCAGTGGCACAGCCCCCTGGCCCTCCAGGCCCCCAGCCCAGCCACCATAGCAGTGCTCAGGCACCAGGCTGGGACCAAAGGGACATTTGCTGAAAACAGACAGCATTACCAAAAGCTTGCTTAACCTTTTGTGAAAACTGCTATATAAGAAGCTAAATCCACTCAAATCAAAAGAGACTAGAGGGAGAATTCAGGTGCAAATAAATTTTCCTTCCTAACAGTTCCAAATTCTTTGAGGAATTCTAATTAATGTACGACTTTACCATTCCATTTTTGGGACTAACACAGGCTTAAATAGCTTTAGGAGACTGAAAAATTAAAGTATTTTAAGAGAGATTGGAGGCTCAGTAGTTACACAGGTGTTTTAAATGGGACAGTTTTATCCTGTGACTCCTTAATGGCAGCAGTTTAGAATCATTTGCCATAGTTACATTTCCAGATCTCTGTTGGGAAAAACAGTTACAGAAGGGATAAAGGATAATAACTCCATACTGAAGTTTGGAAGAGGTTCATCAAGTGCTTGACAAGTGTACTATTTCTAATGTTTAGTTAAAAGTATTTATACCGTTTCAAAATTGCTATTACTTTAAAGGCAGTCTTTTAATAATGACTTAATACTGTCATCTCTATGAATGTGCGTGGGAGTCAGTTGATGACTTTTTTCTGGTCTTAGGAAATAAAGGCTCAGACACAGTGAAAGGGTTGGGGGTTGTTTACCTCGGTATTTTAATAGGATCCTGTTCGATGGCTTCTGCCGTCCAGGTAGAACACGCCGCAAAAGCCCCGTCCCCCCAATCGAGTATACAATTAAAGACTCTACACATTAGCATATCTACCAGGAGGGCCCAATAAGGGGCCGGGGTGGGCTAACTTCTAGTTTACAAAATCTATCCTACTAGGAGACCTTGAGGGCTCACAAAAACAGGGTGTTTGGTCTCTAACTCTACGCGGTTTCAGGGGTGTTTAGTCTACCGGCCTCCTAAACACCATGAAACCAGGCTAAACTATCACCTAAAGCATCACAAGTATGCATGCTAATACTTGTGAATGTAGGGAACAGTGTAAGAAATATTCAGAGAAAAAGCAGAAAAAATCCTTCAGGCATCCCAGTGATAATGAGGGACAAACCTAATTCTGTCAAACATGGGTAAGTTTAGGTTTTAACTCTGTGCACCATCCTCTGATGGTTATGAGAGTTAGCTATGACTGTGAAGAAATGTCTCATTATAAGTCTTAAAATCTTGAAAAAAAACAACCAAAAAAAAAGTAAGACCCAGCTCAGCCTTTGTGGGCTGCTTTGTTTCCAAACACCAAAACTCACACAGCAGTTCTGAGATGCTCTAGGAAGACAAATCTACAATGAAACATCACTTACACTAGAACTCCACTAACAGAACTGGAGAATATTAATGGACTGGTGAAGTTTCACATGCTCTAAATAGGAAATAAGATCAGAATCAGGACTGCCACAGACCTGAAAGCAGAGGAAAGTTCTTCTCAGTGCTAATTGCTCTACTGCCTATATGTGGAGCTGTGGCTACAGGATATTTTCTCATCTTATTTTCTATTCCTAGTGTATATTTTAATTTATTAAGTGCAAATTAGCCATGGGATCATCAACAACAACAACAACAACAACAACAACAAATCCAAAATATCAACAAGAACAAAAGAAACCACAGAGGAAATGTTAATGCTTCACAAGTCAGAGAGGGACAAAGCTTGATGAGCCAATTAAAGCAAGCTTCCAGTGAATGTACAGTACCGTAGGAGGGCACTAAGTCTCTGGTATCAATGTCTCCACATATCAACACCTGGCTTCCTAAATGAAGAGTAAAATCACAAAGCTTTCACTTCAATACTTAGTACCTCCCTTTGTCTATTTGCTCTAGTACCTGAGTGCTTACTTACTATGGTCTATATAAAACGTTCTTCCATCCAGATGTATTCTTTCCTCCCAGCCAGGCTGGAAATGGGAAATTAAAACAAAGAAAAGAGAGAGTAAGTGAAATAGTACCAGTCTCACACAGCCTGAAGCAGTGCACTGCCCACACCTACTGGACTTGTCTCAAAGATGCTTATGAGGTAGGAAACCCCAGTGACCAGATGCATAATGGCAAGGCCAGAAATCCCGGCAGACTCAGATCTTACATAGGTGACTGCATCCTGTGCAGGGAATATTTTTTAAAGCTTGGAAGTGGAAACCTCTTGCTTTAGGATTCCCACCCATTTCCTGCTGTGAGCAAACAATCCCAGATAACAGATGGTCCATTGTAGCTTAGTTTGAAAGGTTCTTCTCCTACTTCTGAAAGCCATGTGGGTTACTTACTGGAAATGTGTAACCCAGGCTCCCTGTACAGTGGGACAAGAATGTCCTAACCTAGTCCTCAGTGCTTCCCTTTTCATCCGCTCCCTTTTCTCATGTCCCAAGCACCTGCAGTGCAGAAAGAAGAGCAGATGGCAGGCTGTAGGGACAGGCAATGCTGGCAAGCCTGGGCAGCCAGAAAATACAGAGGATAAATTATTTCACTTCAATCTTGTTGGAGAAACTCGCATTAAATTCTGTAGTCATCCCAACCTCACTCCAAACCAGGGGGTTTAACTGAGGTGAAATCTGTTACTAACAATCTGTCGCCAGTGACAAGTCAGGCTACCCTGGTTTCACTGCATGTCTCACCCCTTGCAGTTAACAGAACAAATTGTAATTGGCCCTTCAGTGCCTCCAAGGTTAACACACGCCCCATGTACCTGGACAACTGCAAAAGCACAGCTGTTTCCTAAAGCCAAAGAGCATTCCTGCTGCTGTGACCAGGAATGTGTCAGCTTTCACACATTACTCTCTGCCTTTAAGGTCTGGGAGTATTTTAAAAACAAAGCAAAGCTCTGCATTTGACATGTCTGTAAATCCCCATTATACTTTGGTTACAAGTATGATGAAACTTCTGACATTAAATTGATGATTTGCTCTGCAAAATATGGAGGTTTCATTGAAAAATCAAAATTTATTCAGATTTCTAAATGCTACAATACCCTGGTGCACTTGGCACAATCTGCTCTGTTTTTCCTAAGCAGTAAATGATTATCTAAAGGCACAGTCAGAGACACAGTCCAGGTAAGTGTGTGCAAAGCTCAACACTTCAGTAGCACAAACAGAGGCCATGAGTTAGAGCCCCCTGGGTTGGCTCTGGAGGGCCTGAGAAAGTTCCAGCTCACAGCAGGCCTCCAGAGCCTCCAAGAAGGGCTGCAGCAGCCTGCGCCCAGGAACAGAGCAGAACCCTGGGACAGCAGGGGCAGGTTAGAACACAGGCACAGCATCACTTACAGGAAGAGGGCCCAAGTCATTGGGGTTCAGAGATGCTTTGGATCTCAAATGCACTGGAAACTTCAGTCGTGGATCCTCCTGGAACACAGGGATGCAACTGTAAATCCAACAGATCAAGGCAGATCTACAAAGTCAAGCACAGACTTATCTGGAAATCCTCCTATGTTACAGTTATTCTTTTATTTTTGGAGAATAAAACAAAACATGCCTTATTAGGATTCCTACAGTGCAATGAATTTTCCAGTGCTGAGTGAGTTAGGGTGATGTAAGACTGACTCCATTAAGTGTGCTATGTCCAGGGATATGCTTGAAAAACCACAGGCCTGTTCTAAGGATGCCTGCACTCCACAAGGGCTTTTAGATCCACATGCACATATTTGGCTCTTAAAAACACAAAGACAAGTGCCATGCTGAAATGGGGGCATGCAGGCAGGAAGACAGAGATGGGACCACGGCCCCTGATGCCTCGGCTGGAGCGCCCTTACCCAGGTGGTGGTCTTGGTGTTGTGGTCAATGAAGAAGGGGCGGCCATTCGGGGCGATACGCATCTCCCAGCCTGGGGGCAGGAAGCTCTGGGCCCCCTTGTGCTGGGGCTTGGGGGAGTTGTAGGGGGACGGCTGTGGGGACTGAGGGTTGGAGAGGGTGTCCTTCACTGCCCTGCACACCGGAGAGTCCTTCATGCCCTGCGGAGCAGGAAACAGCACCATTGCTTACACGACACTCGGGGCTGCAGAACCAATCCAACTCAGCTTCACAGCAAACAGCTCTACATTCCAGATGTAATTAATACTAGAATTAAATGCTGGGACTAATTTACTAGAACTTAATTAGCTCTATCTGTGCCTTCTAACACACCCAGTCTTTTGCTGTGAAGGATATGGTGTTCTGTGCCTTCCTCTGCAATGACAATGTCCCCAGTATTTACACCTGATTGTACCTTCCCATGCACCTGCCCTGGATGTGTCATTTTACAAAGGAAAAGACAAAAGCAGTGTTTTGTGCTTCAGGGGCAATGTATCTCATTTACAAGAAAGCCTTTAAGTGCGAGGCTGTGTGAGCCACAGCTCTTCAAACTCTTAAGTGTGAAGAGGAAATCTGAAGAACTGGCTCTTTTCAGCACAGCCATGAGTAGCTGAGGCAAGAGTTTGAATCACACTGTCAGAAGTAAAACACACACAGGCTTTGATTGTGTAAGGAGACACTTCAGCTATTCTTTAGCCATGTCACAGTGAACATCAGTCCACAGCATTTGGAATTACTTTGAAAGAGACTTAGAAGAAATGCAGGCCACATTTGAAGGACAAGGGCTGAGGAGGGGCTGTGCGGGAGCAGTCAGGAGGGGCTCACCTCGAGTGGTGCTGACAGGGTGACAGTAGGGGAGCTGAGGCTGCGGGGCCGCCGGATCTGCGGCTCGCTCAGGTGGTTGCTGCTGCTCGTACCTGGCACCACCATCCCGTCCTCGGCAAGCTGTGCCAGAGCAAAGCCAGGTCACAAATGTCACAAACACCGCCCACATGTAGGACATGTTAAAACTGATGTCATTGTTATCATCACTACTGTTCTTCTTAACCGTATTTCCTTAAAGGCCAAGTATTTAATGTAATTCCACTGGAAGGGCCAAGAACATATGGTTCTATTAATGGTTTGAGCCAACTTTCAAATTCAATCTGAAGAACACATTTTCCTCCTTTTAAAAGTTCTTCTGCACCTCTGGAAATTCTTTCCCTTGCAGCAATCAGATTAACCTGTGCCTTGACATAATTAAAAGAAGTAACCAAAACCATCCCAAATTGTTGCAGCTTTTTATGATTTGTCTGTATTGTTATGACAATGTTTAGGATTTTTCCTTTAAATTTCAGATTTCTGGAAGCTGCTTCAACTGAAATGACCCTCAGCCAAGCCAAGTGTTTGCTTCCTGGATGCAGCAGGGTACCTGCATGATGGGCCGTGTCCACGTTGTGGTCCGGTTGTTGTGGTTGACGTAGTAGGTCCGGCCCTTGGCATCCTTGCGCTCCTCCCAACCCGAAGGTAAGCCAGGCGTGGTGTGCACGTAAGCCACAGAAGGCTGCTCAGGCAAGAAATCACTGAATTCTTATTTTATAATAGCTAAAAAACATTTCAAAGTCTGTTGTTTGTAAAAAAAAAAGCAACTTGTTAACGTACACCCTTCTTAATCACAACAACCATATGGAAAAATCGAGTTTCTGATTTAATTTAATTCAAGTTCTTTGTCATGTGCCTTTAAATCAAATCATTTTTTTCTCCCAAGAGATCTTTTGGGTCAGTTTGACACAGACTCAGCAAACAGACAAGTTTATATGCCCTCAAACATTCTATTTTGTTACACATAACGACAAAAAGGAACTCTTATGTTTTAATGAGTTTTCCTTAAAAAGCTGGGGTTTGTTCCTTTTATCAGGATAGATAAGTAAGAGTTAAATAACCATGCCATCAAGATTTCCCAAGTCCTATTCTCTTCTTTACCCCAGGGTATCTTGAATCAGTTGCCAGAAACTACTGTGGGTTTAGAAAGTTAATTTTAACCATTTTGCTCTTTCACAAATGCTGCACTCAGGGTTCTGTGTCCTGACAACACGAGATAACCCCAAACTGGAGCCTCAACTTCAGCATGACAAAAACTTTTAGTAAAAGTTCCACAAGTCAGACCCTGTTCTAAGAGAAGCATACAGGTAATGGAGGAGTCACATCCTATTGCCCACAGGAACTGTGTCCCTGTGTGTGGCTGACGTTCTCTCGTGTCCTTCCTGTCCACAAAATACCCAAGCACGAGTTCATACACGCGAGCTAGGAACTGGAACCAAGTGGGACGAAGGACCGGCATAATTCAGAGGCTGATGCCTACTACAACCTCTGGGGTTTTACCATGAAACAGTAAAGGCCTCTGAAGGCTCCTGCTGAAATCCAGGACACATTTTCTTTCTACCCTCTATACTACTTGCTCCAGCAAGATAATGAACTTAATTCTTGTTCTTGCTTCATCTCCGTGAGACCTTTCCCAGAGCTCCTGCTGAAGGCAATGTAGGTGCTGTTTAAGAGCAGAGCTCAGCTGACACAAGGAACTGGAGAACTGCAGGGATAATCAAGAAAGGAAAGGAGAAAAGATACTGGATGGGTCAGGAAGCTGACATACTCCAATAGGGAATAGAAAACAGAGGGAAACAGATGAAGAATCCAAGTACTGACTCTCAGACTAATTTCTTTCTCTCCTGAAGAGCCAAGGGCTATTTTCCCTATGTTGGTTCACAGAGCTGTCAGGCAATGAGGAGAACATGTTGCCCAGGCTGTACCAGTGGTTGCCAATCCATCAGTCAGGGGTCAGGAAGGCCACAGTAAGCGATGCAAACACTCCACAGTGTCTCTGTTACAACTCAAATATGGGGAGAAGGACACTGCTGCTGGGCCTGAGCCTGTGGGTCCTGCTCCAAGGAGGAGGTTTGTAGGGATTCTGAAGGCAAAACCAAGGTGACCAGAGACTTTTACTGCAGACAGGTTGTTCATCTGCAAGCCTCAGGTGCCCAAAGACCCAAGAGAATGGAGCCTTTGAAGACGAAGGATTTAGACCATGAATCCTGTAAGTCCCAATTCCTCCACAGATCTGGGACTCTGGGTGTAAATGCTGAATGAAGACAAGGGGGGATTAGTGACTGCAGCATGGTGAGGTAAAACATCTTGGTACAGCTGCACTAATGATGAGTCACCGATGTTTGAACTCAAGTTACTTGCAGGAAAATATTAATATTTTGCTCTAAAAAGTCTATCCAAGACAAGATGCTCTGCCAAGGGAGTACCACTGCAGTGCAGGTTCATCTAGCACAATTAACTAACTACTAATGAGTCAGGCATTTTATTTAGACTTTGCTATTTGCAAGTGTGCTCCTCTGGTTCTAAAATTAAAAAAAAAACCAGTGAATATAGACAGTATTACAGAACGGTGCATCAACACCCAAAGTAAGATATATTTATTTCCCAGATGTAAATAGCAAACCTACCAAGTATAAATTAAATTTCTTTCTCTGAAACAAATTCTATAGGAGGGCATAAATTCATAAAAGACATTTATGATAGTTACTGTAAATGATTTCCATGAAATAACTCACTTCAGACTGACAGTTAATTAGGTTAAAGGTTCAATATATATATAATTTGGTTAAAGTTCAATATAGATTAACCCACTTTCCTTGTATTACACTTCCAGCAAAGCACATCAAGAATTTTATTGGATGATCAAACTACAGTCTTGGACTGCTAAGGAATGGCTGGAAAATGAAACTGGCATTCAGTAAGACCATTAAGAGCTCTCTGGTATATCACTGTACCCCCAAGGCTCTCAAATTAAGACCAACTTTAAGAATTAAAACTAATTAGACTAATGGAGAGTAAGGAAAGACAGATGCAAGATGCAAACACAGTTATATGTACAATGATTTGATGTCTCTAATCGCTGCTGCTTCCAGTACCCCTTTTTAAAAATTAGCCATTGTAGCTTTCATTTTTCAGGAGCCCATGGCATTTCCTTAGTGCACAGTATTGTCATAATTCAATGTAACATCCATGTCCCTAAACCATGCCAGTATTTGAGTGCAATTGCAATGTTCTGAGAATTTTTGAGACAAAAATATGTAAGTTTTCATTCAATAGCTGTATTTCTTTCAACACATGGCTGCTTTGTGGAAAAAAAAAGAAAGTTCCTCGTTGTACAAGACCTAAATGTCCCCCCATTTTATTTAGAGATAGTGCTTGATAAAGAGTTTTATTACCATTGGCTCCTCTCCCCCTGTGACAGTTGAAAAACGAGCTCTCCTAGAGGGACCACTCTGCTGTTAAATGATAATTAATGTTACACATATTTACTGAAGAAGGTCACAGGTTACTGTCACATCTTTAGGAGCAAGGCATCAGAAACATTTACTAAGAGAGAGCAGTTAGACAGATAATAGCAAATCTGAAAGCCATCAGTCATTGATAACCAAGCCAGAATCCCAGAGGAGCGCTGGATTTAGGAAGAACATGTACTTAGTTGACAGAAGAGAAATGATCATTAGCTCAGGAAGGATGAAATGTGGTTAAGATCAGGTAAGATGATGTTTTAGAGCAATGCTCTCAGTGCTGCTGATTTGAACATGTGCTCAGGAAATGAGTGTCCCTCAAGAAGCAGTAGAAAGGCCTCTCCCAGCCCCACCTGCCAACCCACGCACAGCCCCAGCTCCAGCAGTGTTAAACACAGCAACAAAGCAGCACAGCAGCCCTTGTTCCCCCTGCAGTCAGGCAGAGAGCAACAGCTGAAGCACGACTGCACTGGGACCCACCCCACTCCTCACCCCTAGAGCCAGGGACATGCTTCAGCTACACTAAGTAACTGCTACAGCATGGGAAAAAATCCAGCCAAGAGAAAACCTCTGGTTTCTGGAAATGTTTGCCCAAGGGCAGCAGAGAGAACAAGCAACGCAGAGAGAAGCTTCAGTAACAAACTTCTTGGTATGCACAGGTTTTCTATTTGCAGATTCAAACTCTTGGAAGAAAAGTATAATTTTTTAAAATATCCTTTTGCAATCGGACCAGTTTTATTCAAAAGCACACCTTGCACACTCCTATTTTAAGTGGTCTCTGTCCCTACTGCTGAGAGGTGGCAGAGAGAATAAACCTGCCACCTCTGCAACCCTTGCACATGGGCTGTAGGACAGGCACCACTTTCTGTCAGCTGGAGCAGTGTGCATGGTTCCGATGGGAGAGAGAAGCTTTGTTTACAAAACATCGTTGTATCTTTTCCTGTTTGAACAATCTCCTTAAATAAACCTGCAGAAGTTGCTTCCCTAAGACCCTCAGATTAAAGAACTGCAATTCTACCCAGGTATGTCATACCAGGACTATCACAAAAAGGCTCCTTTTCACTACAACCAGGCAAAACACCAATTCTTTGGGATTTTAGACAGATTTATATATTGCAAGTAAAACCAACTTATGGGCCACAGAAATACATCTGCTATGAGAGTCCTGTGGCTGCTCCAGTTCCAGGTAGAGCTGGTTCTCCTGCCCTCTCCTCCCCCAGCTGGGAACACCCCTTGGAGGAGTTTCTCTCTCCACTGACTGCACATAGGAGTGCAGTAACCTAAATTTCCATGGTAAACAACTGAGGAGAGTGTGACTTGCTCAGTCTCCAAACATTTTCCTCTCTCAGGAATGTCCTCCATTTTAGCTCTCCATTACTGTTTGGGACAATCAGCTGCCCACCCTGGTCACTGATCTGTGTCTGACTGGAGCTGACCCAAGGCAAGGTGTTACTCAGAATAAGAGAATGTCCACCCAAAAAGAAAGGACTAGAAGGGAGCTCTGGCTTACCAGGGATAACTGGGACTGTTCAGCGACTGTGTCTGTCACACTGCAGGACCTCAATCGTGAAGAAGGTTCTCTTTGCTGCAAGAAAAGAAAAAAAAGATGTCTCCAAGTTAGGAAGTCTTAAAACATGATGGTTATTCAGAAAATTCAGTAATTACAGGTACTAACCTCTTTGCAGCAAATCTCCTGTAAACAATTATCTACTTTTGTTTTACCACAGAGTGGTATATCCCATTTCTCTACTTCCTATATACTCCAAAAAAAGGCCCCATTCATTTTCCTAAAGGAGAAATGTCAACATGAACAAACTCATGAATTATTGAAAAAAAAGGCATTAAAATATATTCAAAATCAAGTAATATGGATGAGAGCTCAAAGTCTTAAAAATTCATTTATTTAAAAAATTTATGGTATTTCTTTTAAAAAAAATCAGTTTTGATTTTCCTCTTTGCTGCTAACTTTTGAATTAGTTGTGTCTTTTCCCAATACACATCCTTCATGACTGTGAACTAGAAACAAACTCCCCCAAAAAAGCAGATATGCATCATGTCTGATTGGCACTACAATGTAATTCCTCCCCACCAGTCCAGCTGGGCACTCCAGGGCTGAGCAGTGTTTAAGAAAATACAGCACTGACACAGCTGCAGTAAAACCAGTGGGGGGGCTACTAAAATTGCAGTTCTCAACACAAGCCCAAGTGCCTCTGCATGCAGATCCAGCAGAGTATCAGAGCTGTCACTTGCTGACCAACCTCCAGGTGACATTCCCATCAGTCAGAGACCAACTGCACTGGCTCTGTGGGAAAAATGCACCTAATCAAGATTCTGTTTGATGAGAACAAGAGTAAATATGATTTCTTATCTCTTGAACTGCAGAGGTACCTTGATAGCATCATATTAAGAATAAAAAATCATCATGATGATAAAAAATCAGAGCATGATGTTCTGTTTAATATTTACAATTATTTTTGTAATCAAAGAGAAATAAAACATTCCCCCATTTGTACGTGTATTATCCTGATTTTTTAATGCTGACTAATGGATAACACAAATACAGAGACCATTTTTTTGTTTTTCCCTTTCCTTTGGAAATTCCTAGCTTGATACACTCTACTCTCATATATTTTGTTTCACTAAAGTAGCAGAGTCTGAAGTTAAACTCACACAGAAGAACACTTGAAATCTGAACTGAGGAATTCTTTTGTCTGAGGCAGTTTGCTTGATGGTGAAACTGTGATGCTTTTTTGGAAAGGAATTTTAACTGCATGCTCAGGTTTTCCTGAGCCCAGCAATCGCTCCCCATGCATGAAGTGTTCCAGGTTATGCCAAAGAATAGCACATTTCTGCACTAGAGGTTTACAGATTACACATTACATACAATCAAAGAGCTGAGTTGTTCCCCATTGGAATCAGGAGTGACCTGGAGTCTTCTGCTCAGCTCCTCAGATAGCTCCTGAGGACTGGTCCGGGACACTGGAGATGCAGGTGGAGGTGGCAGTGACAAGCTTAAGGAATCCCCACTGGCACTTGTCTCCTCTGAAATGGTTTCCCAAGGCTAATGAAAGAAAAGAAACTAAGTTCAGGTTTTATACAGACGGAGTCTTCTTTTCCTTTGCCCTCTGTGTGATCATCTCACTGTGCCCAATACACAAACAACAGCTTCTCTTCCCCCTAAATCAAGGCACTACAGAAAACTGAAGCACAGGGCAGTTCCAGCCAGTCCACTTCCCTTCTTTTTATCATTTATTCCATTGTTGTTCAGAGCAGAATATGAAAGTGTTTCTATCAATGTATATATGACAAGCAATTTGGAATGATAAATGTTTCTCCCAGCATTTACATAGGACTCAGTGTTGTCCACAGGCCACCAGGCAGCTGCAGCTGCACAGGACCTTGGCAGTGAGGCTCTGGCTGCATTGTCATTGTGCTGCTGGCATTTTCCCAAACGCTGTGTAAAACCATGACTCTCTGTGTTGTGTGGTAATCAGCTCACACATCAGAAACACAGCAGCTCCAAGTTTAGTCGGCTCCTTAAGCCCAAGGCTTGGGCATACCTCAGGAATGTCTCCAGCCTCCATAGGCTCTGGCTCCAAATCCTCACTGATGTGGCGCCGAGAGCGGAACCGCCTGTGAGCTGCCTCTTGGTTTATCTGTCTGATATTGTTATCTGACTCGGATCCCACGTCGCTGCAGGGAGGAGAACCCAGCATGGGAAGGAGAAAAGAACAAGAAAATAACCCAAGTTAAACTAAGCCCCCACTTTGTCCACTGCCTTCAAAACCTTGGTAATGCTTTTGATTATAAAAATCATTATTCATGCCTATATCAAGCTTCATAATTCGGAGATTGTTTAATCCCTCAGTTGAAAGAAAATAAAACTGGAAGCACTTCACAAATGTCACAGAACACCAGGCTGGGAAGGACTTCAGGGGTCATCTGGTTCAACCTCTCCTGACAGGGAAAGCATGGCCTAGACAAGATGGCCCAGCACTCTGTGGAGCCCAACCCTGAACATGTCCAGTGCTGGGGACATGGTTTAGCGGTGGCCTTGGCAGTGCTGGGTTAAATACATGATCTCAGGATAACTCTTAACACTATCAGTTATTCACACTCTGTAAAATGTAAGCTTGCCACAGCTTTCTAAATCTAATCTTGAGGAGGTATTGCCACGGCTTGCAGACCTCTCTGATAGCACATCCAGGGAATGAAGCCTATTCACAGACTAATAACCAAGATCTCCTCAAAGCTAATCTGTTTAACTTCATTAAAACTCAATTGAGTTGACTTTTTCCCTTACCTCTTCAACAGTCTCTATAAACAAAGTAATTTATTCCTGTTAAATTACTGAAAAATTCCTTATCTGTCCCCTAATATTCTAAGGTGCATTGTTAATGCACTGCATCCCTGTCATCCCAGACTTCCTGGAATTTCCCAGAATACTCTGTGTCTCTGTGATCTGCTGGGGGGAGGAAGTCTCTTTCAGGCATAAACAAAGTGTGTTTTCCTTTCTGACTGGAACCCCAGCCTGGTTCTCCATCCCACCCAACTCCCAGGCCATGGCTACTTACATGAGGCTGGGTCGGTGCCACTGGGTGGTTCTGTTGTTGTGATTCACGTAGTAAGTCCGCCCCAGGTTGTCCACCTTCTCTTCCCACCCAGGAGGCAGCGGAGGAGGTGGCAACTCCTCCTGACGTTGAGATGCGGCATCGCTGGAATCCACCACATCCCAGCCATGCTTAGGAATGAAGGAAAAAGACCTCTGTGGTGACAGTGTGCACCTCATTTCAATGAGAAAAGAGCTAAATCCCCATCAGTCTATAAAAGAGGGATTCCCAAAGGTGGCTGGGTGTTCTCCTGGTGGCTCGGTGCCAAAGAGAATCAACTGCCAACTCTGTTTCCAGGGCTTTATCCTTCAAGTGCAGTTGACTCTACAATTTTTCTTGAATCCTTCCATGAGGATTCAGCCTTACCTCAGAGTCATCCCTCTGATCACTGTTTTCTTCCTCTTGGCCACCATTTTTGGGCATATATGCCATCTTCAGTCTCAAGAAACCCTTCACACGAGATTTGTGGCTACAAGACAAGGAGGTACATTGCATTTAACAACTCTTAAATAATTGCAGATAAAAAAAATAATGAAGAAAGAAATGTTTTAAAGCCCTCAAATGTTTTAAAGGTCTTTCATCTCACCTTCTTGGTCTGAGGAGGAAATCCTTAAATGTGTATGGCCTCTCCATGTTTGGGTCTTCAGTCTGTAAGCAGTGGAGAAAATGGCAAATTAAAGGGCTTGCCCACAAGTCCAGCCACATAAAGAACATTCACACATCAGGCTGACAGATTACATCTCTGATTTCCACTGAATCCTAAGTTACCTAAAACCTGGAATCTTGGAAACTTTTTACTCCTTGAGAATTTCAGTTTTCTTACCAAGTAAGTCACATCCTTCACATGTGCGAACACACAGCTGCTGTAGGTAAAGAACTAGGAATTTCAGATGTCAAGGGAAAAGGATGATGAATCCATACACACACTTCCCCTGCTGATTGTCTGGGGAGCTTTATTCTAAACTGGAAGCATGAACTGTGTTATACTCGGCAGCCAAATCCCACGCAGCCTCTCCTTTCACTGCCAGACCTCTGCCCCTGCCAGTGTCCACTTCCTCTGGGAGAGACGCTGCCCATTTTGCTCAGAGATGGCAGATTTTAACCAGCTCACCAGGACACCAAGGCATGCACAATTTAGCACTGCTGTTTAATGCTCAGCTGGAAAGGACATGCTCCCAGTGAGGAGCTGTATGTTTTATCCAAATTCTGTCAATAGTAATTAACTGGTATTGGAGAAACAAGGACTTTGACAAACAAATCAGCAGGATGAGAAAGTTGATTATTAATTTGTTAATAAATACATCCCAATGGCTCCTGTCAAGGTAGTGGAAGGATGACTGAAGATGTACAGCGTGCTTCCCTGAGCCAGTGCACACACACACCTTCCCAACAGGCAACTCTCTCCCTGGAATGAGGCAGGAGCAGGGAGGAAGTGCCCAGGGAGGTCCTGCAAGGTCACAGCTACTGAAGGAAGGACTGCTCTGAGACACAGCAGCTTTGCCAGGGAAAAAGGAGGGGAAAAGGACTCTTCCTACTGTTCGACCAGGGCTATTTAGATCATGTCTGTGCATAAGGATACGTAAATGGAGATATCCACACAAGCCCAGACCAAGCAATCCTGCACAGCACAGCTGGGATGACAAGAGCTCCCATGAGAAGAGAAGGATGCATTTGTCACCACAAGGTATTCCTGATCATTCCCTTGTAGCTTTGCACTGTTACAGTTTATAACCCAACATACCATGTGCTTACTCCACATCAACCATAACAGATACCTCTAAACAAGCATCACTTTGCAAGTCATTACAAAGCCTTTTTCTCCTACAATAATGACCATCAACAGCAAGAAGTCAAAATCAGACACAAAAAGTCAGTTATGCTCAACTGACACCTTATTTTGATGTAAACACTGCAATAACTTCACCCATTCACACATAAAAAGCCCTGCAAGGTCACAGATGTTAAGATTAACATGCAAAACATTTAAAAAATATTAACTACATTCAGCCAATGTTAGTCATCCAAAACAGTATACAATATCAGAAATGTTTGTACCAAGGCTAAAGCAATCACTGTATATACATACACATATATATTTATTCCTATTTATAAATCTATAAATAGAAATTGCACTTAATTTAGCCTCTAAGTTTTCAGCCCATGCAGAATCCTGGCTACTGGGGGGGGAAACCAGACAACTGGAGCTTTACAGAATTACAGAACCAGCTTTACACTGAAATCCTCCATTAATTAAGAAACAGAAACCAACATTACCACCTTCAAACCAAACACCTCAAATGTCTGTTGACAATAAAATGATTCAAACCCTGTGTCATTACTTTCAATTGATTGCTATTGAACTCTTACTGCTGGCAAAGAATTCACTTTCAGCTAAGACAATGAACTGATGACAGTTCTGGCAGCCTTTTGACTTTTCATGCATTTGCTGAAGCAAATCTGCTATCATGAAGCTTTTTTTTTTCACAGAAAGTGCATCCCTTCCATGCAGAGCTGATGCATCTCCCTGTCCCTGTGCAGGTGAGGCTTGGTTGTCCATAACAGTTTCCTTTAAGCTCTGCTGGGAGCACTTGCTTTAGCAGACTGTAAGGGTGTGCAATCAGCTGAACAGAGCCCCAGGGGTTTTCAGAGATCTGCTGCTTACCGGAAGGTGACTGAGCGGCACATCCACCTGACCCAGGAAGTCGTCTCTGGTCTGTCATGCAGAATATAAACTTACATTAGAAAAGCAAAAAATAATAAATATCAATCTAGTCACAATGAGACAAAAATAAAGATGGTTGAGTACCATTATTTTAGGAATCACTGGTTTCTACCCCCTTATTGTTGCCCATTATTTGTTGTTCTAATTCATTTATCTCAGCACGGTATTTTCTGTGACACTCCAAACAGGTTCCTGAGCCCGCGGCACATGTGGTGGTGCTGACACAATTCTGCCAGGGGGGAAACCCCCAAAACCAACCCAGAACCCCCCCAAAGCACTGAGAAGCCCCAGGTGGTTTCCTGTTGAAGGGAGACAGGTCCAAGCCTCCCTTCATGGACTGTCAGTCCTACGCTTACTGATCGTGGGAGCAGCTCACCCCAACAGGGTGAATTCCAGCATCTGGGTCTAAACTGGGAATGTTACCCACAACACAGAAAGCATGGAAACGTTGGCAGCAGCTGAGGCCAAAGGATGCCAGTGGCAGATGGGTGTTTGCTGTGGGACCTGGACCCTGTGCTCAAGGGACACTTGGGATTCACTCAGACAGGAATTTTGCAGATCAAACAGTTGCGTTCTTCCAAACCCAACCATGTACCAGGGAATGCAGTTTCTCCCAGATACTGTTTGTGACACCAGACACCAGCCCCAGTGATTCCCAAATGACCTGCTGCCTATTTATAACCACACTATGCATGGAATTCCAGGAAGTGCATGCTGCTGCTGCTGCAGAGCCAAGTTTACATATTTCTCATAGCAGAGCATTAAATTTAATATCAAAATTATTATTTTATATTATAACATCATAAGAATGCTCTTTCTACTACAAAGATAGGATGATGTTTCGTGATCTCCACAGAATGGACACATCCTGCTGTGCTGGATGCTATGGAACAACGCAAAAAGCACCAAGGAGACTGTAGTTTTTCCAATTTTAAGTAAAAACAGTGAGTAGATTTTGCATTACAAAATTTTGTCTATTAATCTTCTTCCTAGCGAATACTAGAAAAACCTGGTAGCATGCCCTGTTTTTAGGGAATTAACATATTTCCCCCTTAATAGTGGCAATCCCAACTCAGTCTTTATGTAACCCTTGACTGTACGCATACATCTGTAAGAAAAGGGGGTGAGGCTAGTATATTAATGTTAATATTTAGTATTTTTGTTCTGTGAAAAGGATTTTCTCTTGCAAGCCTCCACAGACGTAATATTTAGGCATTCTCACTTTGGGGCTTCCTGCTTCAAGCAAAGGCACCTCATGAGCCACAGGAACCTTTTCCATTGCCTTCTTTTTCCCATTTCTCATTATAACAACATCTGTTTTGAGAAACTCTCTGTCACTAAAATCTACAGAGCCACCCAAGGTACCAGCACGTTCAGCTGTGTATCACAGTATCACACTGCTAACTCCTGCTCCAGTCCGATCCCCCCAGACAGCGAGTAATCCGTTCTCCACAACAAAGGCACAGGATGCAGATGCTCACCGAGCTATAGCTTGAATCGGACTTTCCCAACCAGCACGAGTGACTGCTCAAATGCCATTGCTCCCTCAGGATTGCTCCTGTCCCACCTGGAATGCAGTCTCTGTGTGGGTAGCAGGACAAGCACATGCAGGCAGGGATGGGACAGGGCTCAGATACTTTGTTATAGTCTTACTGCAAAGGCCAAGTATAACAAAAGCTATCCCAAAGTTTCCTAATTAGCCTTTAACACTCCAGAGCAATTTTACAAAGTTTCAGTATCCCCTGTTCCACCTGTTGCATTGGTTTAGAACATATATCGAGGAAGAGGAGAAAGTCAGACACTGTCCTATTTTCCAAGGAGCTCTCTTGAAATGAAAGGTAATCACTTCAGTGTTTTGGCAGAGACATAAATACCCCCGTCTGTTCAGGAAACCCAGATCTGTCCAACCACCTTGCTCATTCATGCATTGATCCTGTGGAAAAGCAGCACCAGGCTCACACACACCAGACACAGGGAATGTTCTGTGCACTGAATTTTCTTGAGTGTGTGAGGGACCCTTCACACCTACACAGACACTGCAATGAAACCTGGTCATCACTGAATCCCAAGAACAACCAAGACCTCAGCTGTCCAGTGAAAGACAATGGAAAAAAGGTGAGGCCCAGGGGACGCTTCCAGTACAATTCACATATTTTATGTGACGTCCAACATAAAGAAAAAATAAAGGGACACAGTCCAACTTGAATACTCAAATAAGTCAATCTTACATTAAAATATAATCTGATGCTAAATGTTCCAGCTCAAACTGTAAATTAAGCAGGTGTCAGGATTAGGGACCATTCCTGGGAACAGCAGGAGTGGCAGGGTTCAGGCATCTGACTTTCCTTCTAAATACACAGATAATACAGAAAAACATCTGTGTGCCATGGAGGGAGATAAGGACAACTAGCATAAGTAATAACTGCTGGAAGAAAGAAGATACTAGCTTAAAACAGATTTTGGACCAAGCAAATACATGTTTAATTTCCCTTTGTAGTAGAGTTTGTATATATTTTACTGATGATCTCATTAAAGATCAAGATTAGAAGATAGCCATCACTAAGGGCAGTGGCACAAGGAAACACTTCATTAAGTAAAATCAGTAGTCAGTGACTGAAAAAGCTTTAAAAATCAACAGAACTACTTGGAAATTTTAACTTGTGCCAAACACTTCAGAATGTGAAACAACTGTTCAGTGTAGGAGATTTAGGTGACAAGGTGACACTCCCAAACCAAATGTATGTAAAAATTAGGCTGCAATTTGGTGCCTATCCAAGCTGCAAGGCAGGAAGAAAAGCCTGGGATAAAGTTGCAGTGCCCTAAAAGCCCTTAGTCTCCGAAACAGCAGAGAAAGGAAAAGCATCCCTTGACACTTCGGTACAAACCAGAACATTTTGCTGACCCTCAGGATTGTATACATGCACCTCAGCTTTACTTGGGACCACACAAAATGGGAGTCACATTTAAAAAAGTATGAATAAACTGTTGTATTGATGTTCATTTCAAACACTGAAGCTTGTTGTTTTCCAGAAGGGAAAGTGTCAGTAGTTAACAGTTCAGCTGTTAGAGACTTGTTCATTTCAGCCCTGGAATAAAAGGTAAATATTACCTCAGATGTGCACCCTTCATTTAACCTGACCTCTAAGAGTGGTGAAATGTACTATTCACCGTAAGGTAAAACAGACATTACAGTTGAGTAATATAGCTGAGCACACAAGCAACTACAACAGGCAACTCAACTCCACTTAACTTTATTCTAGCCTGAATAGAAATCAGAAGTTAGAAAACAGCAGAGGTACAACAGGTTAGTCAGGACTTTGACTAAAAGGTCACACAAACAACGTGAAGGATCTGAAGGAGTGGGCAGGTCTCACAGGGATTAAGACGTTTAGCTATGTGCAGAATACTATTAAGCCCCCCCAAATGTGTACACAAGCTGACACGCCCAACACGTGCAGCTCTCCCAAGGAAAGGCTCTACTGCTGCCATGCAGTACCAGACCAAGCTGCAATCCTGTGCTTATCTGCTGCTTCCTAAGACCAACATCATCAGGACAGCTCTCCCAGCAGCCCTGGTCCTGGACCAATACACCATGCTGTTACAACTGATCACCAATAGTGCAGGACAAACTCCTGAAAGTGCCTGAAAATTTCATAATGTCCAAACAGCAGTAAAAAAAAAAATGGCTGCAGCAACACTTGATAAATATATACTTAATTCTGCCAGCTGCACAACTGACTCTTGCAGACCTGAAGGCTGCACTTCCATGCCAGTGGATTCACATCAGTGACATGGACTGGCAGAGACAACTGCCAGGGTACTGTGAGTGCTTTAGGAGCTCTCCCCTGGGATGCAGTACCTCCAACACCAAGGGGCTGTTATGGGATTGGTGCAGGCAGGTGACTGTAAAACTGTGTAACTCAAGTATTCACAAGAAACTGCAAATAGTGTATAAACAGCTGCATCCAGTCATTTACTGAGTAAACATGAGAAAATCATTAAGATAAAGGCCTGACTGAGGTGCCAGTTCCAGTTCAAGCAAGGAAACCCCCATCTACATCACTTCAATTAGCATGCAGTGACAGAAGCAGGGTCATTCCTGATTCCTGATCCCAGGTCGTCAGCCGGTTTCCTCCCTGGCACCGCGGCATCTTGCACCTTCCCTCGCGCTTGTGTGACCTACACCAAGAAATGCAGCTGGGTTTGAATCCAGAACATGAACTGCCTGCTGTCCTCCAGAGTGACTCCACTAACAGTGTCACTGGCATAACCGAGAAGGATGGTGACACAGCTTGGCAGCAGGAGAACAGGAGAGGGAGGTTGGGAATGATCCCAAAGGGGATCCCATGGAACACCCCTGTGTGAAAATGTGGTCACCTTGGCCTGGGAACCAGAAACACCCACAAACCACAGAGCCATGGCTCCATCCAAACTGAAGCACTGGACAGAGACAGTGACAAGATGTGAAAAGAAGAATAGGCTAAAAGGTCCCCCAGAACCCACATTGCTGCCAGCTGCCAGCCTGGGGATGTGGAGCTGAGTCCAGAGCACTGTGGGTACAGAGCTCTCAGAGGTGCTTCAGTTCCCTGGCCAGACACCAGGCTGGGTAATAACACTCCACCCACCTACAGTTCCCTTGGCATTTTGAGATGATCAGGATGCTCCCAGCTTCCTGACCTGAAAATTGTTGTGTACTATTTCTGGGCACTGTTTAAAGAGGTGTCATATTCCAATCCAGATATTGCTTAATTTCAGAGCAGGCAGACATGATCCCTACAGTAAATTTAACTGTTTTTTTTAATGCTTTAAAGTAAACCAGAATTCACACCTTTCTCAAACCACAACCACCTTGTGCCATGCTTCAGCACACAACTATGTGCCTAAATTATTATCCAGGTAGAAACAGCATGCTGAGGTTCAGAGCCCATCTTCTCTTGACATTTATTCTAAATATATTACAGCCATGTTATTTCCAAACTTTTCAAATCACTGCAGTGCTGGTGGGTAACACGGAATGTGATGGGAGTGGTTATGAAGGACGCTCATGGGAACACCACGCGGTACATGTGCCAGCAGTGGTTTGGTGGGAGACAGGAGAGAGGGACAGGGAACCCAACCCTTGGGGACAGGGCAGCTGGCTTTAACCTGCTGATCCTGGCAGCCAAAGGCCAACCGTGCAAGATGGGATAAACCCACCTGGCAAAGCCAAATCCCAGGCTCTCAAGAGGGCATTCTCACCTCCACTGAGCACTCAGCAGCCACGCTGGTAGAACAAAAGTGAAAAATTAAGCACGAATTAAGTACTTAAACCCTGCATTTGAGATGCGATGTGCCATTGCTGCCAAGTCCTGGAAAACTGCTCCAGGAGTGGTCCAGACTGTCTGACTCAGACAGCACCACATTTCCCAGCACAAATACAATAGAGCTGCACACATCAACAGGAAAAATACAAGAGCAGAAAAACACTGCAGCCTTCCCTGCACACATCAACGGGAAAAATACAAGAGCAGAAAACATTGCAGTCTTCCCAGAGAGCTACAGGAAATCACACGTCTCACCTGGTGAGAAAACTCTTCTGAACTGTACTTTTACCAAAGGCTTTAAAAATGAAAAGGATCCCCAAAAAACAGAGGATTTGTGTTCATGTAAGTATCGTTAATTACTAAAAAACCCCCCCAAAACTAGCAGCAAACTACAATTTTATTAATTGAAACAAAGCACATTTAATTGTTCTTGACTGAAACCTTAAAGTATTAATTAGCCATCACAGATGTCTCACTACACCTAAGGCTTATCAACTCCCTGATCTCATTCTCATTAATAAAGTTACAATGATACTTTTATGATATTCCTCTATCACTTGATTATATGACTACTAAAATTCTTAGCTGGCAAGTTTCAGCAATTTTTCTTTCTTCTTACTAACTGAACTGCAATAAAACTCTTTTCATTTACATAAACTTTCAGAAATTCTGCCACTTGCCACTGTCACCACTTCTTTCTTAAGCAAAATATTTTCAGCAGCAATTCTCAAGCTAACTAAAATTCCATTTTTTATTTGCTAATAATGGCAACTGACTATACTTTTGCAGTGGATCTCTACAACCTGGCTATGATATTTTCACTGATACTTTCTTAATCAAAAATATTGCACTGTAACCACAGGAAAAAAATACCCTAATTGATATGTGTGTGTGGGAGGGTGGTTTTCCTATTCCAAATCTGTAAGTGCAGGTAGAACAAACTACACAGGTGGGTTATTTCCTAAAAATTATCTCCTTTTACTCCTTCCCACCAAACAAACGCTGACTTTTCCTCCAGGCAGCTCAATACAACAGTGTCAGATTACAGTTTCCCTGATGCCTTCCCTCTCAACTTTCATTTTACGACCCAATTACTGCCCGCTCGGGAGTCAGTGCCATGTATTGAGCACAAGGAAGGATAAGGCACTACACGAGGCTCCCCGTGTCACACACACCCCTCACTCTCAAGTCTGGGACACCACAGAACCAGGGAACATGCAGGCAGCCCCTGGTCCTTGGAGCCAAACCAGAACTGAGATTTATGAATTATGTCCTGAGTTGCAATTTCCCAGATGAGGCAGTGGTGCTCCAGAATCATCACAGCTGAGGGAGAAATGTCTCCTTCCTGGCACACATGGACAACCACAACTGGATCAGTTCTTACACGGATTAAGCAAATCGCAAAACATAAGCATCAATTATTTAAATTCTGAATTATTTCTCTTGCACTGCCACTGCTTATTTAAATGTAACAAAAAACACCGGGCACCTATGCCAAGATCTGATATACTCCTGAAACACAGTAACAACCAAAAAAACTCTGGACAATGTCAGGGAAAAAACAACCAGTTAAGCCTTATTCTGTTTATTCCAGGAAAATGGCTTCCTACTGAGCTGCCCATTGTAATTAAAGGTGTGACACACAGGAGGGCTGCAACCAGGAGGCTGCTTCTCACTCTCAGTTATCAAAGGCTCTCTATCTGTGATGGACAGTGCAAATACCTGCTATTATTACCATTGCTACATCACCAACAGCCTCTGGAAAGATGGGAATCCATTCCTCCTTAGACACTGAACAAACCAAATGTGGACCAAGTAAAGGAATAGCAATGGCAGAAAGAAGGAGTTGGTGCCCGAGATACTTAAAACAGGCCTGAGCTGTGAGAGAATGTGGAAAACAGGAACAGAATCAATGTACAGGTAGAAAGAAGTGAAAGAACAGGTAGAAAATGTAGAACAAAGTAAATGTGTTAGGACAGCTTCTGTCCCATGTTCTGTAAGAAATGAAGGAGTTATTGAAAAAAAAACCTCTCAGAACAAAAATTAAACAATCTTGTTATGAAGTTTCATTGTAACTCCCCAAGAAAGAACAGTGAGGCACAATGGAATGGGCTCAGATTCCCAGTGCAATAGTCAGTAAGCACCACTAAGTTCTAAACATTCCGCACAATAATCTGCTCTGTGGAGTAACAGAGAAACCTGCCCTCCGCAATCTATGTAATTGCAGCCTGTGGTACCCAAACAGCACTCTCACAACAGTCCCGGAGCTTCAGCATGGGCAGGAGCACAGAGCTCGGGACATCACTGACGTGGCCAGAGCAGTTCACATCTCTGAACCCACACGTACATGTGTGGCACCTCGGCAGTTCACACACAGAGCTGTGTCCAGCGGAACCCAACCTTCCCCTGCCCACTCCATGCTCCTTCTGTCACAGTAGGAGGAGAAAGGCACTGCTCCAAGAACAGTTTTCCAAAGAACTCTGGCTGAAACTCTTTGCTCAGAGCCTTCAAGCCACCTTCCTTACCCAAGTCACAGAGCCAAAAAATAATGGAAGAAAGTAAGTCTCATATCAAGTTTGGGAAATGTTACTCTTCAAAAGAGCAAAGGAACATGTGTTTTATGAAGCAGCAGGAAAGTACATGGAGTACGTGCAGAGCTGCAGCACATGGTGTGTAACACAAACACCTGCATACCTCCGATAGCTGAGGAGTCAAAAGGTAGGAAATTTTTTAAAAAATGGCATTCCAAGTTGAGAAACTGTAGATGTGAGGCCAACTTGGTAAAGCCAGTGAGCAAAACAGAGGCAGGTTTACAGCAGGAGGACTGTTCCAAGGAAGGGGGGCTGATGGCCCTCCAAAGCACAAACAGCTGCATTTTACTACTTGGAACTTGCACAGAGGCCCCCAAATTCTTTATTTGCTCAGCCTCATCCTTGGCACTGCTCCTGCCTGGGGAGGGTGCCCAGAGCACACTGCAGCACTCCCTGCTCCTGCAGAGCAAACGCAGCTGCCTCACAGTGCCCCGGAAACCCAGGGGCTCCCAGCAAAAACATTCCCAGAGGGAAGGGCACCTGGAGCCGGGATCTGCTCCTGTGGATTCTAGCAAGCAGGGGAGGGAGGCTGGGGAAGCTCTGCTATGCTGTACAGCACTGAGCAGAACAAATAGAGTAGAATCAGCAGGCAAATTGTTCATTAATGTTGTCTTGCTGCAGACACCAGGAACCATTCAAACAACAGACCTCTTATTGCCTCTACTACCATTTCTTCTCTCCTCTGCACTAATCTACTTATCCACTTATCCTACCTTTTCCTTCAGCTGAAAGAAATGTCCTACTTTCTCTGTTTCTTTTTCTCATCAACAGCAGTTCAGATTTTTTAATATATTCAGACTTTTGGATTCCACGATACATCTGTCATGACCAATTTTTCTGTGTAAGTGCTTTCTTGACAGAAAGCAATTAAGAAATACAACCCTCAGAAAAGCCAAGTACTGTAAGAGTAGAAATGCTCTCCTGTGCTAGGGGGATTTATATTCCCCCTAAAGCTATTCCAATGCTTCTAATATATCCTGGAGAACTGCAGCAACTGATATCTGAAGGACTTGAGATGCAGAACGTATGCAGCTCTTGCAAGCATGCTGGAAGATGAACAGCAGGATAACTGGTTTTAACAGGAAGGTCAAAATGGTCATCACCTTTCAAAACACTTTTACCTCCTCCTGTTACTTGAAGAAGGCAGTTGAGAAAGAAGAAAAATGTTCATACTCTGACTTCTGCGGGAATTGAATGGAGACAAAATTGAAGAAATCCATTGTAGGGTTACACTATGTGTGTTATAGAAAAGCAGGCCTGGAAGGCCCAGAGGTGACCAGGAAGCATATCCAGGTCACCAGGGACAGACATGGGAAAAGAGGATCATGGGTTTGTGGCCTTCTGGACCTATTGTGTGAATACTGTACTTGGTGACCTTATAGGATATTGTTTATCTTTCTTGTTTATATCATGGCACATCCTGTGTGTGGGATGGTACAAAGGGAATTTTCACTGCGTAGTAGTAGGCAGTAGCCATAAGGCAGTAGCCATAAGGGAGTAGCCATGGCAGTAGCCATAGTAGGAGTCATAGGAGTAGTCTTAGCAAGTAGTCATAGAGTGATCAGGAGTAGTCTTAGTCTGTCTGTATAATAAAGAACCTTGCAATATTACCATCTTGTCTGAGAAGTCCAATGCCCCTGCATTGAATACTGCAATCCATAGATTCTTTCTTAAAATCGGTCAAAAATGGAACTGCTGTTTTAATAAATAGCTTGAAAAATAGAGGGATTAGTGGTGCATCACTTTCAGAGGCATAATGTGTATATATTCTGCACAGACATGCTGAGTAAGCAAAACCATGCACTTTGGAAATTTTCTAACTAATGATTCTTCTCTCTGCAGCTCTTCCATGATTCTGGTCAAATTTACTGGCATTCTTCATACAAATTAGAATAATTCTGAAGTCAAGAACTCTGCAGCAAAGAACTGCTCTTGAAGAACAATGAAATTTTAGTCATCCATCACACCCATCACACTGACATAACATCCTTCATTACTGAGCACTATTCCTGAACTTGCTCTCCTTGATATGCACACTACTCATTGCAAAGCAGCACTAAAATAATATAAAATGACTCATGGCGAAGTAAAAGTCCCCGATTTTGCGTTCAGCAGAGACACTAATTTCTGCCATTCCACCCTCTCCTTATCCACACCATGCACTGGGGCATCAGCCACTCCTAGCAGTTCAGAGCAGCCTCAAACACCCACAATAATCCCTAATGTAACTTGAGCATGACAACCCAAGCTCACGGGACCAGGGACAGTTTGGAATCAAATGTTTATCTGACCCCTCATGAACCCCCAATAAAACCCTTGTGGGCACACCAGCTCACATTTATACAAGCTGTGATTCCCATGCCAGTGTGGTGGTTGTGTCCAGCTCACAAAGTTACAGCTCCCTGTGTGCCGAGCTGAACTCCCTCTGTCTGGGGAAGCTGAGGGTGCACATCTTTATTAGCAACAGTCCAGAAAACTGTAGTTTAAGTTTGCCTCAGTAATAACGTAGGATCAGGCCTTTGTTTAAAAATGACATCCTAAGAGTGCAGGAGTGCTGTGAAAACTCTGCTCCCCCCAATAGTGTGTGAGTGCCCTATAAATTGCCAGGGGACAACAGGGAGGAGCAGCCCCAGCCAGCACCTTTGCCAAGCATCCTGCTCTTACATCAGGAGCATCACCATGCTTTTCTGGATCATGATGCAGTGCTTTAGGTATGTGGGCTGAGGTTAAACAACAGAGAAGTGGTGGCAGGGAAATCAAAGTCATTAAAGTCTCTGCAGGCAGGGAAATGAGATTGCTGGAATGGAATCAGGGAAGGCATGCTGACATTTATTCAGCCTGAATTTTCCAAAGGTACTAACTATGTTCTTTCAACTGGCTGATCCCAGCAGCACTTACACTCAAGAAGGCATTAGGCCTGGCAATATGTGACATCATATTTTCACTTTAATTATTTTCCTAATGTTATGGAAAAAAAGCAAGATCCACTGTAGGAGTTCTAAAGGCCACTTTTCTGTGACATGAGACTGTGTTCTACCAGGTAATAATCAGGATCCTGAGGGGAAACATGGCTGTGCACTGACCAGAGGGAACAGTAAGGTACTTCATGCTTAGACCATCAACATGCTAATTAGTGGACATTAACTACTCCTAATTTCTGTAAATTAATCATCATTTACACCTACACATGTTCAATCACTTTTTCTTTGCTGAGACCAAGAACCTTCACACCTGCTCAGTTTTCAAGGTTAGAAAGAACACGTTTGTAACAGAAAGGAGAGCCAAGATTATATTGACTAGTTCATGGGGATCAGTCACTAATATTTACTGCCAGATTTTTAATGGTAATTTAAATTGCAGTCAGTTAAAAATCCAGTGGGTAACTGGTAATATGAACTCTCTGAGTGAAAAATCAAGAACACAGGAAAAAGCTTGAAAAGTTTGTTACACGCATTTTTAAAAAATGTATTTTATTTGTATTCTGGAATTCTGCACAATGATTTGATTAGAGCAAAAACCAGAAAAGCCAGAACTCCAGCACTATTGGCTGCAAACATCTGGTCAGAACTGCTAATCCCCGTCAAATTTAGGAGCAGAACAAAAGGCAAGGAAGAGTTCTGTCCAGCTCCAAGCTCCCAGAAAGCCTCTGCAGGAGCCTACCTGTCCTGGGAAGGGAACACACGGTGCCAACTCCCACATCAGCTCCATAGGGAATGGAGCTGGCGCCGCCAACCGGCGGCTTTGCATTCTTTCCTCCCTCCTCTTCCCACATCTGTTTTGGCTGCACCTGACACAAGGAACCCAAGTGATGTCATCTGCCCAATCCGGCCCCCTGGAACTCACTGCTGGAGACACAAACACTGCCCAGCACAGCCAGCTCGGCACCTGGGGGCATGAGGAACGGTCCCACCCGCTCTGGCTTCCATCCCCTCCCAGGCCTTCCCGAGCAGTGTTAGGCAACATGACTGAGACATTTCAGAGAGATCAGGTCCTACAGTGGGATAAAGATGCATCTATTCAATGGGAAAGTATTTTACATTTTTACATACAGGCTGGCGAAAGTTGGGCAGTTGGTTAATTACACTGAATTCACAGGATTTACAAGTTTAGACAGGGAGGGTAACCAAAGCCCCTACAGAAATCCTTCTCTCCTTCCTCTTTTTAACTGAACCTTAGTTAAGGGACAACAAAATACCCAAACCCCAGCACAATGCAACGAAGGAAAAAACACTGCAGAGTTTACTGGGGGGATGGCAAGAGCAAGAGTAGATTGATTTCAGTTCTCTCACTAAATATAAAGCAGGTAAGGTTTGCTTTCCTTTAAGACATTTGCATTGGGGCGCTGTTGCAAGGCCACAAAGATATTAAAAAATGGTGACACCAGACCAAAACAAATCTATTAAGACCGGTTCCCACAGTGAGATGGTTCCTGGAAGGTTTTCCCTGCTCAGCCAGCATGTCATTCCCCACATTTGCAAACAAAAAAAATTGTATTTCACTTGCTCAGTTAAGATCAGATAGTTTTGCACAGTAAATTAAAAACATGTAATAGGTCTCAAATAACATCACCACGAATTAACTGATTACTGAAAACCTCTTTTTCATACTTCATGTGTTACTAAATCCTTTCAGAAATTGCTGGTATCCAGCCTCACATCAGAGACAAGGCAACCGCTCAAAAATGGAAATATTTATTTCATTATACAATTTTTATGCATGGAGCTGACTCATAAAAGTATATTTAGGCCCTGGATAACATCCAAGATAATAATTAATTATGTTTTAAACTACTTGCAGTGTAATTCCTAATATTTCTCATTTTACCTGTTCTTTTTTAATGCTGTAAGTGTGACTGCACGACTGGTGAGCAAAAAGGGCAGAAACAAGGAGAGACACTGACTATTCGACAGACACATGGTATGAGACAGAAGCAATCACAGAGTCAGCATTAGATTTGTTTTCTAAAATTAATGATCAGAAGATTAGTATTAAAATAAAACATATTTGAGGTGCATGCTGAACAAAAATCCCACAGTACTGTTCATCCTGGAATCAGGAGAAAATCCTCAACATACTTTCAAATGCAATTCAATAGAGTAAGCAGATATTCAGTACACAACCATCTCACTGCCACAGAACCAGCAAAGCCTGCCTTTGCAAACAGGTACTAGCCCCAGAAGACCAGGAAAACACAGATGGATCTGCAGGTTTTCCTTCCCCGATGGCTGCCATGCAATTAAACAACCATTTGGGAGCACAGACTGCCCTTTCAGATGCACAACCGTCCTGAGCACATCCTTTTCCTTTGGCAGCACTCCTGCACAGCTCTGTCCCACACAGGCATGGTCAGACAAAGCTCAGTTTACAGCTCAGAGGGGTTTGGGTCTTCCTTTCCCCTTTTTGCAGGGATGAATGACTGCACTTGAGACAAAGCTGACAATCATGTCAGGCCATGGGCATTCAGAGCTGAATCTCTCTCTTACTGAAGATAAAACTCCCACCTTACAGCAAAGTTGTAAAACTTCTTTTCTAGAATCCATAAAATACCTGGAAGTTGTTACTTCCAACCCAGGCTGAAAGGGAAGCTGCAGCTTTCCACCAAAGCACTGACAGTTCTGGACTCACACCTCAGCACACAGTGCAATTTTTATTTTATTTGAACAACTCACATCTCATTCCTTTGCCTTCAGCTCTGGAAGTAGCTTCTCCCACACATCCTTTTAATTTTTTTCATTTCTTCTGGAGACAAAAACCTGCCTGGTCATCATGCTGGTTTAATGAATTTATTTTTCTGTACATAACTGCTGACTTTTAGAAGCTCCCAATGCCATCCTGGTAGATGAAAAGATGGATAAAAGCATGGGACTTTAGATGAAGAGATGCAATAATATATTTTACAATGAGATTTAATCTGGAAACTAACTAAACAGGGTAGATTTGGCCTTAGAATGGCTTCTGAACTAAAAACTTCAGTTCACGTGCAGAACTTTTGTTCTGTTTACGTGTACAAAACATGCACATTCCGAAAGTCATCATTACTTGACAGCTATTCTCAAATAGAAAACCAGCTGAACAGCACAAAAAGCAATCAAGTCTCTGGTTTCTTATCTGTAATTTTCTGTGGCTAGATCTGCACCAAGGCAGCTCTGGCTGGCACCTGCAGCGTTAAACCCATGTCAGCATTTCCATTATAAATTCTCCACTTTAGAGATTGCTGTGTACCCAAACTCACATACAGATTTTCCATGCAGGAGCAATGAGTTTATTACTGCTGTTTAAGAACGTGATACTATTTCCATCTTTGCTGCTCGAAGTTTTATTCTGGTTTCCTCACAGAGAAATAACAATAGATACAGTTTTCAGGGAGAAAAAGAAAAATGCCTGGCACAAAATTCAGAATCCCAGGGAGCTCTGGGAATGTGGAGAGGTGAGGTAAAGAGACAGCACTGCCAATTCTTGACTCTCTGAAAACTTGACTAAAAATTACAGATGGGTTTCTTGATTCTGCAAGCTAATTTACACTACTTGTCATGAATTATTCGTCCTGCACTCATGGGGAAAAAAAAGGCAAAATTTATTCAGGTCCTCGGTACTTCCCATCTTGAAAACCAGCTGCTGCTCTGCCTGGGTTTAAGCATCCCCACTGCCCCCTCCCCAACAGCCAGAGTGCTTCAGAACAGGCCTGCAATCTGATGGACACCAGAATTAAGAAGGGGGGCAGGTGATTTCTTGTTGAGGAGAGAAGAACTGATTTTGTCCTTAACAGAAAAGCTAAAGAGACCCACGGGATGGAATTCATCATCCTCTACCTGCATCTGTCAACAAAGTCCTTATCTGCAGAGAGCAGAGGCTCTTGAGATGGCCATCCGCACTCCTTGCAGAGCAAGTGGAGAGCCAGGAAATTCACAGCGCTATTCATTTGAACCATTTAAACCTCCAGCTAAGGCCACATGAATTATTTTCTAGAAATGCCTGTTAGAGTCCAGGTGGCAACTCCTGAAGTAGGACTGCAAACTCAGACAAGTGCAATCCAGAAAGAAAAGCCCTTGAGCTGCATCAGTCCTGTGCAGCTCTGAGGAGAAAGCAGCCTCTGGAAGGTGCCCAACACCTGCCACACACCTGCCTCCCAAGAATGCCAGAGTGCAGGTGAGTTGTACCAATCGAGCTGGCCTGAAAGGGACACACTGACAGAAGGAAGACCTGGAATACTGCATCCAGGTTAGGGTTCTCAGCAAAAGAAAGATGTGCACCTGTTGGAGTGGGTCCAGAGGAGGCCATGGAGCTGCTCCCAGGGCTGGAGGCAGGCTGGGGGAATTGGCAGTGTTCACCTGGAGAGGAGAAGGCTCCAGGGAGACCTCAGAGCCCCTGCCAGTGCCTAAAGAGGGCCTACAAAAAGGTGGGAGAGCAACTTTTTGCAGAGGCACACAGTGATAGGGCAAAGGGGGACAGTTTAAAACTAAAAGGGGAGAGATCTAGATCAGAGATTAGGAAGAAATTCTCTACTCAGAGGGTGGTGAGACTGGCACAGGTTTCCCAGAGAAGCTGTAGCTGCCCCACCCCTGGAAGTGTCCAAGGCCAGGTTGGACAGGGCTTGGAGCTACCTGGGATAGTGGAAGGTGTCCCTGCCCATGGCAGGATGAACTTTAAAGTCGCTTCCAACCCAAATCACCCTGATTCTGTGCAAGTCTCTGTTGTGGGTTGACCCCAGCTAGGTGCCAGGTGCCCACTCAGTCACTCTATCATTCCCTCTCCCACTGGGAGAGGGGAGAGGATAATATTGAAAAAAACTATCAGGGTAAGAAAAGGCAGTTTTATTACAGCGGGGAGAAAAATAGAACAAGCAAGCTGAGAGTTGCGCGCGCAAGAGCAGAGGGAAAAACAATCAATCTTTACTTCCCATCAGCAGCGATGTCCGGACACTTTCTGAGAAGCAGGGCTTCAGCACGCGTGACGGTTGTTCAAGGAGGCAAACATGGACCAGCCCTGAGTTCCTCCTCCTCCTCCTCTCTTCCTTCCCTTATATATCTGAGCTGACATCATATGGTATGGAATATCCCTTTGGCTGACTGGGGTCAGCTGGCCTGCTGGTGTCCCCTCCCCGGATCTTGCCCACCCCCATCCCCTTCAGTGGGGGAAGGAATGTCAGAGGGAAAGCACTGCTTGGCAGTAGCCAAAACACTGCTCTGTTATCAACGCCAGCTACCAAAGCAAAACACAGCACTGTAAGGGCTGTGAGCTTTACCCCAGTCAGACCCAACACAGTCTCCAATGCCTAGTTTGCTTTCACTCTGCATGTCAGATCCTAATGGAGTAACTGCTGCTTCCAGTATCATCCACATGGAAACAGGCCAGGAAGGTAAGCAGTTAGATACAAGTTCCTTAGGAACATGATTTGTCCCATTTTTGTCTATTTATTCCTTAGACTTGGAAGACATTTAGACTTGGGGTTCAGGAACTATATGTGAACCCATACTAACTCAACTCCTAAAAATGTACTGACGTAGGACCAGTGTCTCTGGACATCAGGAGATGAATTATTTAAATGGAGAGTTGAACACTGTTGGTGACTGAGCACAGAGTGCCACAGGCAAGAAGGGCAATGCTAGAGGAGAAAACCAAGATCCCTCCCTGAACTGCATTAACCACCAAATAAGTCACATCTGGTCATGGTGATTTGAAGGGGTGAAAACCCCTTTATTTTTATTTAATCAATGAAGATTCCCATCAGTTTTCCTTGTGCTGATCAGCAATACACAAAGCATTTGGTACCTTGTAACAACTCAGGAAAGAGCCAGAGCTTACTCTGAAGCATTGACATTTATTTTTAATCACACTTCACTTTATGGACTAAAGTAGAAAAACAGAATATTAACCTGGAACTGAAATTCATACACACCAAAATGTATCTCTTATTTTGCAAATGACACTGGTGAAAAACTTGCACAATGTTGTTCCTTCGCTGCCCTTTCAATTGTCCCCAGAGGCAGCACTTTAAAAATGACAGCTGAGCACAGGGCCAGCACAGCCATGTGCTGCCTCATCACTCCAGTTGGATGAGCCATGGGGTGGAACTGCTTGTTAAGGAATTCTTCTTTTCCAACCCACTGGATCCAAGACAGTCAAGAAATTGGAAACACGTGGATAAAGACAGAGAATGCTATCCCAAGGCTTCCACATCATAGACTATGAATATCTTGGAGCATAGCATGTCAGAAGCCTTTGACCCAAACCAGGCTAACAGTAAACACCAATGTATAGGGTGAGTTATTGGGCATGTTTTCCCTTTTATTTGATAATATGTGATATAGTATGTCATGATCACAGCCCTTTCCTGACAGTTCCTGGCTACATACACAACTGATGGGTCAGCTAGATAGCCTCTTCTGCAGGAAGAATCTGTATGCATTCCTGAACAGAACTTCCTGTACAGCTGATGTCAACTGCAGTCCAACTAAGGCAGAAATCCTGCAGGAGGCTTTCCCTGTGCAAGAAAGGTCTACAGAAGTGCTGAGTTCTTTAGACAGACATTTCTAATCCTGGATAGAGCAGAAACATGCATCTTTCATATAAATGATTTAATATTAGCTATACTGTGTTAGTAACATAGTATACAGGACACCAGAAAACTGTCTCCAGCAGTTCCTCTAAGTCCATCAGCAAACCCACTGACGTACTTTCTTTTAGGCCAAACTCACAAATAAACAAACCCCAATATGAATAAACTGATTCCACTCACAGGTCTCACAATGAGATAGAAAAGAGGATGGTTCCAGGTTTTAAACTTGCCTTGTAGTAGTGATTTTCTGCATGGATTGCTATCTATTCTTTCCAAAGTTTAGCCCTGGTAGAAATCTTTTCCAAACCACAGGATGTCACAAAGGTACAAAGGGGTTACCAGCAACCTTTTTGTGCTGAAGGGGTGTCAGTGAAACCAAGAAAAAAGAGGAGTGGAATGAAAGGACTAAGAAAGCATCCACCCCCTCCAGAAAAATAAACTCAAAATCCACTGTACATTAGAATACATTATGACATGACTGAAAAAGGGTAAATGTTTTTCCTCATCTCCATTGCAGTCATGTAACTGTCAGTGACTAATTACCAATTTTAGAGAAGGACTCCAGCCTTTCCCCTGCACAGCTTTGTTAACAGCAGTTGGCTCTGCTATGGGTGATAAAAATGACCCCTGACCACCACTGACACACCTCAAGTCAAGCAAAGCATGTTTGGGGATGTCACAGCCCTTGGGAGTGGCAGAGCCTGGGAGCAGCACTTGCAGCACCTTAATTCCACTGGTTCCACATTCCTCAGATGAATTTTTTAACCACTTCTATGGAGTCTGTATGAAATCCATCATGTGCATTGTATATGTTCACCCAACCCTGCTTCCACTTTGATAGAAAGGAAGTGTTGCCAGAGCAGTGTTTTAGCCAGAGTCCAGGCAGTCAGTCCCTGGCTTGCCACGTGGCAGCCAGGACGTGGCAGCCACCTTTGGTGCCAGTCTGCCAGGCACCTTGCAATACAGCACGCTGGCCTTTGTGACTGCTGAACTGCCTTTATCAGAGGATCCCAGGATGGGCTGGGTTGCAAGGGATCATCTTGTTCCAACCCTCTGCCATAGGCAGGGATACATTCCACTAGAGGAAGATTCCCTTCCCTTATCTGAGCTTGCTCTTTCTGGTTTATGCATCCCAATCCCAGCTGGTCTCTTCAGAGTATAAATAGATTCTCTGTACTTTCATAACAATATTTATTCTAAAATTATTTCTAAGAAAGGAGAGGAAGAGCTGAGCTGTGAGAAATGCAGGCTTGCAGAACCCAGAGGTGCCGCTTCTGTTTGTTTACTAAATATAATTCAGTCCTACTCCTGCAACACTTCGTTAGGGCATGTTGTATTTTGCTCACAAAGATTCCTTTGTCAACTCTCTCCAACAGTTGTTCAATACATTTTTGAAGTGTTTCCCACAAATCAAGCTCAGCACTTACAGCCCCCAACGATAAACAACAGCAGTATGTGGGATATGCACAGTGCACAGACATTCTATTGCACGGCATATAAAATATCAGAGCAAGCAAAAGAATTTGCAACAAGGCTTCCAAATAAAAATGTTCACAGTTTGACATGAGCTCAGCCTTTACTTAATATTTCACTCTGCCTGGTAATGAAAGACATCCTGCCTGCCCCAAAGCACTTGTCTAAAAGAGCAGATATTTGAAAGGTCACAACCACTCGGAGCAGCAGGACTGCAGACGCCCGCTCGGATGTTTGCTCTGAGATAAATCAGGCTGCAGCAGCTGCTGTTCCCAGCCCCGGCCCAGGCCCTATATCAATCACATACATATAAACTTCTTGCACTGGGACATACCACAATTATTTTTTCCCATATTATCAGCTATAAACCATGGCAACCTCTCCCCAGCTTAAGAGATCAGATATTTCAGGCACTCCCTTACTCACATCATAGATCTTCCAAACAAACTTCTGTGGGACAGAATAAAAATGGCACCTTAACAAGGAATGTTCTGTGGTCAAAAAACGCAACAAAACTTGCACCAAAACACTTCCATTCCCCACACTTTCCATGCCATCCTGCCCAGTCAGTCACCTCTACCCACAGTGTCTCTGGATTTACTACAAAGATGAGAAACACCACAAAGAAGGTTTAAGTTTCAACTAGTTCTTTTCCTTTGAGAGTTTTTGCCCTGCAGGATGCAGTGCCAAGTGGGCTGAGTGCCTTTGTGCCTGCCATGCTGCATGGCTGCCTCAATCTATTCCTCACAGTCGCTCAAATCAAGAGCACAGAGGAACAAATTTCCTCATTCTCCTCTGGAAACACTGAAGCATGTCTTTGGTATGGAAATTGTTACTACAGAGGGGATGAAAGCAGGGACTTTGTGGGGGAGATCCTTTCGGAAAATGAGAACTGCTGCACAGACCCCAGGGCACATCTCTGCAAACCTCTGCTGCCTCTGTGCTAGGTCTGACATACCACAGCTACTTACAGAACTGGCTATGGTGGGTCTCCATGAACAGCTGATCTTAGAAAGGGACAAGGGATAATAAACAGGAAAGGGAAAATCAGACATACTTTTTTTTGCTCCCTTACATGTCCTGGAACCAAACCTGTACCAGCAAGGGATTTCTTTTTATTTTACTCTTTGAAGAGCTCCAAAGAAGGTTATACTGGAAAAACACGGAGCCCATAAGCTTTTCCAAGGGAAAGCTTCAGTCACCCCTGGCCTTGCTGCAGGGAGCAGCTGCCCCTGTGCTGCATTTCAGTGCCTGAGAGCACAGGAGCCATGGAGCCTGAAATCTCCTCAGTGATTGTGCCACAGCTGGAGCCGGAGCTCACTATGCTAAATACAGCATCCCTGAGCTGGGAACTTGGGTGGGCCATGTTGGATTGCACAGCAAAGCAATTTAAGCAAATGACTAATCTAAACCCTCTGGTTTCATTCCTACATTGGGCTTTGAAAAAGTGGCTGAAAAACATCAACCATCAATCCTCACTCACTGTAACAAAGCAAACCGAGATTAATTTTGCCATCCTAACACCAAATCAGGGCAAATCCAAACAACAAGACTGTTTACTGAGCTGTGCTGAGCCACTTGCACTTGGACTTGGATCAGGACTTGTGACATACAAAAAGCATGACATGTTTTTCACTTACAGAAGGAGGAAAGAAAAATTAGTATAACAGATTATTTTTTCCCCTGACTTCTTGGTACCTTAACTAAGTCAATATTTTGATTGAGATTACCCTAAGATTCCCACAGTCAACAACTATTTAATTACAATACACATTTTAAAAGTGTACATGTGTGTCCATTACACTTAGAAAGTGCTAAAATATTTGTTTTTAAAACCAGAGTGCACGAAGAGTTCTTCAGGCAGCAAGGTCTCAGCCAACTAAACTAACAGGAACACTTAATTTGTTATTTGAATGCTCTAATTTTAAAAAATCTTTCCAGCTGACATAACAGTGAATTAAGAAACATGTGACAGTAAGATCTGAAAATATTACACTGGATGTAATCATGGCTGAGAGCAAAGTTACATTAGATTAGAAATAAAGATGATTCGTGGCTTGCTCCAGAGAAATGCAGAACATTCTGGCACTAACAATGGAAGGGCTGCAGTTGGATCTGGTCTGGCAGCCTTTGTAAGGCGATCTGTATTTTACCAGCACATGTACTTCAGCAGCACAGCACACTTAGCACATCATACTTACTGCGGTGCCGGCTGCCGTAGGACCAGGGGTGCCATGACCCTCCTTACCAACACCCTGACTTTGTTCTTCAGGCCCACGCGTGACAAGAATTCTGAAGTGCTGCTGCCTTGTGTTTTGATCTGGTCTGATTTTAAACAAGCATCCCTGCCCTTGAGGCATCCGCTCTAGTGAATTGCTTCTAGGTATTTCTGCCCTGTTCCTGCTGTTTCCAGGCAGTTCTGAATTCAGCCCATCAGCTGTGGGACTAATTCCTTCTGCTGGTGGTTGGACAGGATAGGAAGTACTCCTTTCCAGCTGTATCCGAGGGTACCTGACCAATCTGTTCCCTTTTGTTCCAGTAAAGCCAAAGTTACATCCACCTCCAGAGCCTGTATCACTTGTCTGCAGCTGCTGTAACTGGAGAACAAAGAACTTTTTCCCTGAATTTTCTGACAGATCTGGCACATGCTGCAAGGACCAACGCCGGGGTTCAGGGGTGGGAGCATTATTTGGAGCCTCAGGGCCAAAGGGAAGTAGAGTAACTTGAGGCACATCTGCACTTGAGGCCCGATGCTGAATCCTCACACCGCTTATGTTTAAACCTGAAGCCGCTTCACTTGCTTCTTCTCGTTGGGCAGTCAGTGGAGCCTCCTCACTCTGGTTATTAGTAGGAATACTACAAAATACTCTACAGTTACAGCAAACAGTTCCATCTGTCTGCTGCCCTAACTCTTCCGCCAGCCTGGATGAAGAACTTTCAGGAGTCACCTGTGGAGTTCTCAGAGAAGAGTGGTTTTCAACAGGGGATGTGTAACGCTCCCTGAAGTCCGAGAATTTACAGAGAAGTGTCTCCTCCGGAGACTCCAGGGCCACGCACTCGTCAGCGCAGCCGTTGGCAGCTTTGCGCTGGAGTGAGATCTGCATGGACGAGCTCCTGGTGGGGCGCACGTCGATGCCGTTCAGCAGCTGCGGGATAAACATGGATGTGCTCCTTTTCAAGGAGCCCACTTCGTGCAAATCTCCATTGCCGCCATAATCTGCCCCATGCCACGAGAACACGTGAGGGCTGCTTCTTCTTGGCAAGGTATGGAATGCCATGAAAAAATCATCTTCTCTCTCCCGGGCAAGGATCTCTGATTTGGGGGCTGTGTTGCTTCTCCCAGAGCCAAAATGAAACCGCAGCCGATGGGCCATGGTTTTACAGACAGGAGAAAAGGAGAGGGAGAACAGCAACAATTCAGGCACTGCCAGAAGTTAAAAATCAAAGACATAAACTCAGAGAAAAAGTGTCCCATTTGCCAAACGGTTAACACTGCAGCCCTGGGAGCGACAGATGGCAGAAATAGCCCAAGTGGCAAGCAGCATTCCAGGCATGATTGGGCAGGAGCAGTCAACGCTCCTACACACACAGTGACATAGGGTAGGATGGTGGGAGTCACGTGGCCTGGTTCCCTCTCTCCAATGTTAGCATGTGGGGAGTTTGTTTTTTCCTTTTTTTTTTTTTTTTTTTTAAGCCAGCAAGAGCCTGAAACAGCACCTTCCCAGCTGCTCCTTTTCCATCAGGGAGGAGTGGCCCCAACAGGAGAGGTCTCACAGCTGTGGCAGTGAACACAGCACTACTATAAATCTAAACCACATCAGATTCACAGGGCACACTTGGAGAAAGCACTCGCAGAAAAATGTAACTACAACAAAAACACTTCCATTTTGTGTTAAAAGTTTAAGTCAACACCACATGCAAATGAGGAAAATTCTTTCAAGCATAACATTTTGGTGTGTTACAGCTCTGGACTGTCATGGCAGAACAGGAATAAATATAACATGGTTATGCTTTCAATTTTAACCATGCTCATAACAGAGTTAAGCAACAAACTTTTGCCTTTAAAAAGCCCCAACAGCAGTATAACCTGTACTCCCCTTTGAGTAACTACAAATTACAAACAAAGCAATTGTACATATGGCAAAGATCTCTCACACAGTAAAACCAGCAGAAACATGCAGGATAGCAGGACACAAAGCTCCTTTCCCAGATTTACCAGGCAGTACAAGTGAGGGAAAAGCAGAGCTGGGTGTTGCATGTCTGTTTGTACTGATTTGTCTCAGACCCTGCACAGAACTGCCCGCTCCTGGCTGGTCTCCAGCGAGGCAGTCAGCAATGCCACCACACATGGCACTGCCAGCACAGAGTACAGTTACACTCTCTGAGAGCCAGAAGAGCTAAGGAGAAGGAAAGGCAGACAGGATACACCAGAACATGAACCACCCTAAATCAGCTCTGCTACAACGAAGATACGCAGTACCCTGAGGGCACGCACACATGAAGGGTGCGCACACTTCTTAGCACATACCAGAAAAGAAACTGGTTAACCAGAAGCGCAGCTCCATCTCAGGGCCTGGACAGCTGTTCCCTGGGAGAACTGCTGTTGGGAAATGGCCATCTCTGGCTGCACAGACATAAAGTATAAGTGAGCAATCCAGGCCCCATAGACAAGAGTTAGGCCTCTGCTCAAGGCTATTCTCAAAACAACTGTGGGAAAGGGAGACATGAGAGCCGAAAACAAGCTGCAGGTGTCTAGAGGTTAACATGGCAGAAGAAACTGTTGATGTTGTTGCCTTCTGATACCAGTTTGGTGTTTTAATTAGATTAGAGAAAGATCCCGTGTGAAACTTCTGTAAGTAAATAATAGTTTGAGCACGTAAAGTAGTATAAGTATGTGCGCTGTCTGACAATAAAGGAGCTTGATTTATGACTCACACTGAGTCTCTGCATCTTGCTTCTCTCGCCACCGACAAATGGTGACCCCGACGTGCGGGAACGGACCGGCGGGATCGGGGAAGCACCGGTAGCAGCGACCGGGGAGCTAAGATCTATACCTTTTGCGCGACGAAGGGGAGATCCGATAGCTCGGACCTCGGGAGAGAGGTCCGCCGCCCAAAACGGCTACACTCTGACAAGCTGCGTGGCAATCGCGGAATCAGCGGGTAGACGCGGCGCGGGAAGACGCAGAGGGGCCGGCGCGGAGGGACGCGGAGGCCGTTGCGATCAGCTAGAAGTGGTAAACCAGCTGGACGAATATGGACACACAGGTAGCCGTAGACTTATTAACACGCTTTTTAGAAAAGCGGGGAGTCAGCAAAGACACCTTAAAACAGGTAGCAGGATTAGTTACGTTAGGGATGGCAAAGGGTTGCTTTGGGGACCCTAACACGATTTTTGACGTGCCAGAATGGCAGAAATATGGTGATCAGTTGTTTGAGGGAATTCTAGACAGCAACAAAGTATGCGCTAAGCTAGGGAAGCCCTGGAGGGAGGTAACGACCTGTTTGCAAAGATACCAGGCAGAGAAAAAAGTTGCCGCTGTAGCCACGGCGAAACTAGAAGGGATCACGGAAGGGAGCGGGGGGACTCCGGGAGGTGAGCGCCCTATTCCGGGAATGCTCGGCATTGGTAACGAAACGCCCAGCCCGCTGGCCGTAGGGAAGTGTGTGGTGCTGGGGGTGCACGGCTCCCCGCCCGAACACAGCGTTGCCTCGGAGGCGGCCGCTGCCTGCGCGGAGCAACCGGCCCCCCCCGGCGCCCGTGCCGCCAGAGCCAGAGGAGGGGTGTCCGCCCCTCCCCTGTGCACCGGCCGGGCTCCAGGAGGGAGAACAGCTGCCTTTGCCCCCCACCCCGGGTGGAAGTGACGGTATCCCTTCTCGCCACGACCAGCCGCCTGTGCCCCCCACCCCGGTGCCAGGGGGTTGTGTCCCTTTTCACCAGGACCAGCCGCCGGCACCCCCCACCTCGCTGGGTGGAGGCTTTGTCCCTTTTCGCCAGAATATGCAAATCGGGAACGTGCCGGGGGGGAGGAGCAGGGTTGGCTGGGCGAAAGTAGAACAGAAAGCTTTAGAAGAGGGGGATGTAAAACTAGCGCAGGACGTTAGAACTTTAAGCTGAGCAGAAGCAGCGTTCCCAGGGCTGTTTGAGCCCCTGCCAGATGCACGCCCTTAGCGCAGTGGCGGGTGGGTCGCGCCTAGGCAGAGAGCCCCAGTGCTTCGGGTCTGAGGAAGAGGACGGAAGGGATGGAGATAGATAGGCGAAGGACAGCTGACAGTCCTAGACCTCTTCCAACTTATCATCTCAGTGAGAGAATTGAACTGTGATAATTCCATTATTCGGAATCTCCTAAAATGGACTTGAAACTGTAGACTAACCCTGAGAGCGAGAGTGGCTTTTCAAATACCCTGCTGTGAGACGCGATCAGTGATAACCGGACAGCCGCCTCCGAGTCTGTGAAAACACCTTTGCAATCGGACTTGCTTCTACAATCCGTCAGGGAAGAAGAAACAGAAAAGTGATGTACTGGGGGAAGTTCTACATGTTTAAAAGGTTAGAGAGCTCGGCCCGCGAGCCTCCAACGGCACCCCCTCCCCCCCCCCGCAGCGGTTTCGGATTTCTCCCCGCGGCCGCTGCAGTCAGCGGCGGCTCCTGCCCGGCGACCCCTGCCCTCGGCTCCGGCGGCAGCTCAGTGCGCCGGGGGTGGGAGGCTGTGGAGCCGGCAGCGGTGGTGACACGGCGCGGCAACCGCCACCGCTTTTCCGTGCGCCGGGCGGGCGGCGAGGAACCTCTTTTCCCAGCATCGACTAAGTAACAACAGTTTTCCCTAGCCACAGGGACCGCGCGCAGCTCGCTTGCTGGCACCGGAAAACGGGAAGGAGAGCGCGGCCGCCCGCCGTGCTCCAACAGTACCGGCCCAGCACTCCCTGCGCCTGCGCCCTCGACCGCCAGTGCTCCTGAGTCAACCCCTGGGTGCACTTTTAATAGGTCGTTTTTTTTCTGCAAGTATCAAAGACTGTTCATATTGTCTCGTATACTTGCTGCTGATTTTACTGGTGGAATTTGTGTTAACAAGAAGAAATCTGGGAAATCTAGGTTGCTACAAGACTTGCACTTAGTCAGTGCAAAAAGAAAAAGGGGGAGACAGGGAGGACAGAGAAAGTGAGAATGCTGGAATGACTGTTCACAAGCGTCCAGCCCACAACAACAATTCAGCAAAAACAAAGGATTGAAAACGTGGCAGAACTGATCCAGAGGGGACGCAGCAGAATTGTACACCTAACAGGCCGGTGCCAAAGCGCAGCCGAGGCCGAGCAGAATAAGGAAGTTTGGGCAAAATGTAAACTGATTAATAAGCTAGAAGAAACATTTGAATAAATAACATGTGCAAACTTGCTGACTATATATTAGGAAATGTTTAAGTCAGATTTTCCTTGAAGGACTCTTGAAAGTTAAAGTTAAGTGGTGTATCTTTTATCAAGAATTATAATGTAAAAGTGAGACAAGGAGATTACTTGTTGGAGCAAAACTGGGCAGTTTGTTTCTTATGGTGACAGTATTGGAATAAGATTTCAAATATTTCTGTCTTGATTTTTTCATTCTGCAAAATCCTGCATGTTTTAGAGTGGTAACTCTGAGTAGCAGGATTTGTCAGGAAATGTATACCTTTGTATTGTTTGTTAATTAATGATGGGAATTGTCTTGCTAGATAGAAATGAATAACTGGAATTGTAATCTGTTCTTACTGGTTTTCCTGTTTTACTTTGTTTCAATGAGTGTTTGAGTTTTATACCTACAGCTGAACTTGGAAGTACAGTGATCCTGGAGAAGATAGAGCAAAGAAAAGATGGATCTGTGTGCTTGCAGCTTGCAACACTGTTTTCAAACATCTCCCAAGCGATCACCCCTGATGTATTAATAGCTATAAATATGTTATTAAAGTTTAAATGCTATTAGGTTCGTTAAGTTCTGTTACAGTTAAGTATTACAACTAGGTTCTATAAGAGTTAACTATGACTATGCATAGCTATGTGTGTTATAGCAAGGATTAAGTTCTGTTAAGATTACGTACGTAAACTCATGCATATGCAATCTTTAAATTATCATGTTCATGGTACCATGGTCTTTTTAGTCAAAAGTAGTTGACAACATCTATTATTTTACAGTCTGCACAACCTGTGTTATGTTTATGTAACTGTCTCTATTATTTGCTCAGATTTAAGTAACCTTCTTAGTTGCTGTTTCTAACAGTTTTCTCGTAAGATCTGTGTTAGAGAAATCCCTCCAGTTGGAGTCCTGGCCCTGGCCAAGCCTGGACTCTCCCTGGTCGGACATCTACCAACAGACCCAGGTGTTTCTGCATCCAAATCATACTTAAGTCAGGTTTGACTTAATAACTGGAATTTATATCAGCTGGATCCCTTTTGGGGTAGACTTGGAGACCCTATCCGGAAGGGCTTTCCATGTCTTCACTGAAATAAGGCAGCTGTTGCAGACCCTGGATGTTAGCATAGTATTCCACACTTCAGTAAGGTATTACCCTGATTGACAGCCTTCAGAGACAAAGCAATTGAAGCTAATTTGCTGAACTATTGGGTAATGAAAAAATCACAAGATCACCTTAGAATGTTGTCCTAGTTTAGGGCAAATGTTAGGAGGAGACCTCCAAGGGGGTCTCCTCTAGACAAGCCAATTTCAGCCACTCCTCCCCCAAACCAGTTTGGGAAAAGATTTCCTTAGAGAAAAAGTGGAAAAAACTATTTATTTAATAAGCAGAATATTCACAAGTTTGGAAACAAAAATTGAATGATATAAAACAATGAAACCTCTCCTTTCTCTGAAGAGATGGTGGATCCAGAGAGTCCTTCTGTGGGTGCGGCTGTGTCAGCCTCAGTCCCTCCAGAGGCTGGGGCCGATGGCCAGGCCCGGCTGCAGAGTCGGGGGGCCCCCGGGGGATTGTCCTGATGTCTTGGACCACAGAGATGCTGACCAGTCCCAGAAGAAATAAACCAGTAAAAGAAATAAAGTCTCTCTCTGCAAAAGCCGAGAGATTTCCGAGAGCACCCAGCTGCGAACTCCAAGAGCACACACAGAGAGCTTATCTCTATTTTTTCTGTCTCCACTTCGAGCGCAGTCTCTGAAGGAATTTCCGGGGGAGTAAGGTGTAACTCCTGTAGACAAACTGTGTGCATTTTCTCTCCCCCCTTCACCCTCTTCACTCTCTCTCTCTCTGGGCCTAACTTAAAGCTACAGAACTTAATACCCGGCATAAGCAGGACAGACGATTGGGGATACAAGCATCTTACAGTCAACCCAGGACAAATGTTTAGCACATAGGTGTTAGAAGTATTCTTATGTCTAGTTATGTGTGTTTCTTACTGCACTACCTATGACAAATGGCTGGTAATGCCATAAACAAACTCATACTGATTAAAACAGAAAGGGGGAATTGTAAGGTTACAAGTATGTGTGTTAAATCATGAAAAAGATACAGATAGTAGTACACTTAAAGTACACCTTTAAGAGACTGGTTAACAAGCTTAAGTTTTAAAGACTGGTTAGTGAAATTTGTAAAAATGAAATTGATAGTTTTAGTAATTATTATAATCATAAGAGTACAATTGCCATATAGCGTTAAGTGTTTGAAAAGCAGTAGAAAAAGTGTAAACATGGTCTGGATTGCTCAAAGAAAAGAAGGGGGATATGTTGGGAAATGGCCATCTCTGGCTGCACAGACATAAAGTATAAGTGAGGAATCCAGGCCCCATAGACAAGAGTTAGGCCTCTGCTCAAGGCTATTCTCAAAACAACTGTGGGAAAGGGAGACATGAGAGCCGAAAACAAGCTGCAGGTGTCTAGAGGTTAACATGGCAGAAGAAACTGTTGATGTTGTTGCCTTCTGATACCAGTTTGGTGTTTTAATTAGATTAGAGAAAGATCCCGTGTGAAACTTCTGTAAGTAAATAATAGTTTGAGCACGTAAAGTAGTATAAGTATGTGCACTGTCTGACAATAAAGGAGCTTGATTTATGACTCACACTGAGTCTCTGCATCTTGCTTCTCTCGCCACCGACAAACTGGAAAGCCTAAATCTTGTCGACGGCTCTGAAAATCTGTGGTAGGTCAGTTCTCTGCCTAGACATCTGAACTCTGCTTGCAAGCAGCTTGCTTTCAAAAGCCAGAAAATTACCAATCCCAAGAGCAATGGCAGCTCAAACTTATCAAACTTCCAGCAGCCAGCACAATCCCCCATTGTTTTATGTGGATTATGAGCCACATCAAAAACGTGAATAGCTTCCCAACAGCAATGGTCCTGGAGATTGCCTTGTAGAAGCACAGGTGTTGGTATTATTTTATCTTATTTTTCAGCTAAAACATTACTCAAGAACATAGTCTCTGCACCCAAAATGAAGCTGCATCACATTTACTCTGCTGATATTGGGGAATAGAAAGGCAAGGACACCTGCAGAGACAGAGTGCACTTTGGTAATTTGGGAACAAGAAGGAACAAAGTCCTTCCAATAAAAGCCATTTAAGTATTGACAATAAGTATGTGAGAGTAAAGCCAAAATAATCAGTTCAGTGTCTTCTCATTCTATAAACACAATCTGACAGAAACCTGCTACTGCAAACTCCCCAAAGTAGTCACCTTGCCATAGACCTCCTGGAAGGAAAGCCATGGCTCCTAACCGCAAGTGCTGCCTTGGCCAGGAGGTTCCAAGCCCAAGGACAGACTGACTTTGGAGGTAGGACCAGAAGGAGAACACACACAAATCGGTTCAGCAATAAAAAGTGCTGAAACTGCCAGGGTAAGGCCAGCATTGTACACCCAAACTTGAAAATCCAAAGCAATATGTCTGAAATTAGTATTCCAAACCTGTAATTTCCCAGCTGTCACTGCATGCGAGATTTTCTCTAACCCACCTCCCTGTTCCTGTGGCACCTTTGCGTTCCAATGGCGCATGGCAGTTTGAACAATGCAAGTGGTCATTATGATCATTATATACAAATAAATACGCTCCTGGTCAGCCCACTGTAGAGGCACACTGCCACTGGTTCACCAATTTACTTCCTCCTGAGGAAAGATTCAGTAATTCAGCTTGCCAAGTCCTCCTTCTCCCCAGATTACAGCTTGTGTGGTTTCCTTTGCTCTTTATTTATTAGGAAGACAGAAGAAAATAACCTATTTTTGTTGAAGACAAATGTTTCTACACTGTTTTTTCTTAATGAAAGTATCTTCACAACTCTGATCCTAATTTTCAGAAAGTAAACAAGTTTAGTAAAGGTTGTACTGCCCCCAGCCCAGAAAACATTAATTTCTGATGTCATGAACAGAGAGATGGTGTTACAATGTTCAAAAGGCAAACCTCCAAGAGCCATCCACCATCCCGGATGTACAGAGGGACACTGTCATCTATCCCGTGGATCATAACTAAAACAGAAGCAAGCAGCAGTCAGGTGGTGAAAGCCTCCTCCAGAAGAGCTACTGCATCAGCCAAATGCAGGCAAAGACTAAACCCACTAACAACATGTGAGCATTGTGAGGCAGAGAACTGAAACCCAACCAAGCATCATTCCTCAAACCTTTCACATGTGCATCGTGAGCACAAGGTGCAGCTCTGGTAACCACCTCTGAACGCAAGATGCAGAAGCATTTAAGGACTGGAAAGGGACACTAAAATGATCAGGGGCTGAAGCAGCTGCTTTATCAGCGACTAAAAAGGTCAGGACTTTATTGGTTTGAAGTGGAGAGGCCTACAGAAGGACAGAGTGAGGGTTCTGCTGTCAGAGGGCAGGGTGAGGAGGACCATTTTGGTCTGATCCAGCAGGGCACTACTTTAGTGCCCTTTTAGTCCCAAACTCAAATGGTTTTTACACATCTGTGTTTCTCGGCACGCTCACTGAAACAACTGACTAAAGGCACCTTTAAGCTGAGCTGTACTTCTATCAGCTGTGGCACATAGAGCCTTGTGATTAGTGTAACACAACCAAAACAAGCACTCACCAGTCTGTTTTCATCAAACACCTCGAACAGGAGCCGATGGTTGGTTGGGTTTACCTGTGAGAAAATCCAAATGTCACCAGATGTTCAGTAGCTGGACAATAACAATATCTGGATACTAGCTCAGGCAGCAATTAAACCAAGGCGGACAAGACAGGACTAACAGCTCTGATGTAAATCTTTACTTGAACTGGAGCACCAGAACCTTACTGCAACTGGGAAGAGCCTGGCAGTTGACATGAAAGCTTTTATTTACTGTGCTCAGTTACTGCATTTCCCCTGCAGAGGACCCCAGTCCCAGGCTGGAGAGACTATCAGGGCTCCCTGACTGATTGATTGATATATGAGGAGCAAGAGTTTTGCGGCATTTTCTTCAGAATTTCACATTCAGATATGTTGCTGACTGTCCATCGCTCACCATCTCTAGCCCATTTAGCACACACGCCCTTGGAACACACAACAGAAGTCTCCCCAACACCTGAAAACAGCAAATATGCCTCCAAAAATTATTTACTGAAATTGAAGCAGAAAGACTGCCAACATTTAAAAGGACAAAAATAAACATAAAAAGAACTCTGTCAGAAAGACAAAACAGCTGCTATTAAACAACAAAAAGTTTTATAGTGTTTGATCCAGCTGATATATTTTTTCAGAAAAGCTTTGCAAGCCAGGTTACTATGACCAGCACATTTAATTAACAAAATTTAGAAATAATATACCACAATGGACTGATAATTCTGTGGGCTGGAGATGAACTTTCCAGTTTTGAGAAAATCAGAGAACTGTAACACACAAAATAGGGTCTAAATTACTTTATAGGTCCCATTATTGCTTAGGAATTTCAAGATGTTTTAACAGAGCTTCTATAAACTGTAGCAGAGGTTTTGCAGCAGTATTGTGCATTCCCTTTTCCTGAGATTTTAGATTTGTATTACTCAGCTGTAAACCCCAGAAAAGCTGCTTGGTACATGTGTCCAAATAAGCATTCCCCACGAAGCTGAGGCCTGTGCATTGAATGTTCCACTGGTGGCACTGCTCTCCCAGAGCTCCCCATCCCGACACCCGGCACAATCTGCCACATTTGCTCTCAGGCACTGCTCAACATTAATGCTTGAAACCCCCTGAAATTCTACCTGACCTGCTTTTGTGGGAGCTACAGCTACGCTAAAAGTCAATCGTTCTTCTTTGGAAAAATATTGTCTGCAACTGAGTAGCAAACTTACTGCCCTTCACATTTATATAATGGCAGGTTGGGAAACAGTTTCTAAGTAACCTGGTGCCAATTCCTGCTGAGCATTCCATCCCTGCAGAAACACAACAGCAAGTACATGAGGGCAAGCAGGTCTTTTAAGTAAACATATAAACAACAAATAGAAAATAAGATTAGCTGTGCAGGTTCTAATAATGACCAAAAATAAAGAGAAACTTACTCTGAAGTAAAACTCTTCATTCCATTTTGGGTTCAGTGACTGTAAAAGAAATAACAACATTTACATACTAATGTTTCTTTAGGTTTTCTGGTTTGCAATTATAAAAACATACATGCAAGTGACTGTTTTCTAGGGAAATAAAAGAGAAAGAAAAGCATGTAATAAAATAAATTGAAAAATATATTGCCACATAGAAATTTTCTACTGAGTAAAACAAATGTGGAAGGATATTTGAGTCAGATGATCCTAAAATAGACGTTAAATATAAATAGAATTTGATGATTAAAAGACAAATCATTGAGAACCTATAGAACAAAACCTGAAGACTTTTAATTCTCACGATTCATTTAAAATCCAGATGAAAAAAAGTACTTTTAAAACACAAAGGTAACTTTAGGACTACAAAAATATGCTCAGATTTATACTGTGACAAAACCAGAAAATTAAAGAAAAGAACAAAAGAAAAGGTAACTCCTTGGAATAGATCTGATATTCTTCCAATCTCCTCCTAGCCCAAGGATTTTAATTTTGTTTTAACAACCTGACTAAAATGCACAGAATAAACATACATATAGACTGCAAGCTGAAATGAGCTCAAGCATGGCATAATAAATTGGTAAAAAAGAGATGAGAACTACAAACAGTAATTTGGGCAATTCAAGCTTGGGTAAGCACAAAAACAATTGGACAGCATGTCCAATGTTTTTGTGCTCATGCCAAATCATTCCCTCATGCCCTCACACAGCAGAGATTTATGGGCAGAGGTGACAGGAAAAATTGGCTCTATAACCACGACAATTCTGTTCTAGCAGAGAAGGGGAATCTAGGCTGTTTATCTTACTCCTTGCTATAGATCCAATAGATTCCTCATGTGCAGAACACGGGGACTGACTATACTGCATCTCTCTACAAATTGGGAATACAGGATCTCATGGCTATGGTAGTTTGAAAGCAAATCAGTGAGAGACTCCAAGTCAGAACTACAATTTAATAGGAAAATTAAAATAAATGCAATAGTACAAAAAACACTGACAGAGTCAGAATACAACCTGACACCCTGTCGGTCAGGGTGCTGGTAGCAGTCCAATTAGATGGTGGCTGCAGTCCTCTGGGAGTGATAGATGTGGTTCTGTTGAAGAAATGATCCTGTGGAAAGGTGTAGTTTTCCTCTGAAAGTCCAATGGTGGTGTAGAAAGGGTCTGGTCTTCCTCTGGGAATCCAGTGGAAAAGGCTGACTTGTGGTGTTTCAAATTCCAGATTATATCCAGATAGGGATGCTTGGTTCCTTCCCCTGGGAGGAGCATCTCACAATGGGATGATGTAATTTTATCAGTCATGCATTGGGACTCAATGGCCCATTAACAGAAGATATCCCTCTGGAGGGAGGATGGATCATGGAAGAGACAAAGAACACTGCCCCACCTGGTTTCAACAGCTGGCCCATTAAAAGACACCCTCTGGAGTTATCAGGGATGAGTCATGAGGGGATGTATTGGGTCTGACAGGGGTAAAGCTCACAGCCCTTACAGTGCTGTGCTTTGTATTGGTAGCTGGCATTGATAACAGAGCAGTGTTTTGGCTACTGCCAAGCAGTGCTGTCCCTCTGACATTCCTTCCCTGCACCGAAGGGGATGGGGGTGGGCAAGATCCTGAGAGGGAACACGAGCAGGCCAGCTGACCCCAGTCAGACAAAGGGATATTCCATACCATATGACATCAGCTCAGATATATAAGGGAATGAAGAGAGGAGAAGGAGGAGACACTCAGGACTCATCCCTGTTTGCCTTCTTGAACAACCGTCACGCGTGCTGAAGCCCTGCTTCTCAGAAAGTGTCCGGACATCGCTACTGATGGGAAGTAGAGATTGATTGTTTTCCCCTCTGCTCTTGCTCGCACAACTCTCAGCTTGCTTGTTCTATTTTTTTTTTCCCCGCTGTAATAAAACTGCCTTTTCTTACCCTGGTAGTTTTTCAATATTATCCTCTCCCCTCTCCCAGTGGGAGAGGGAGTGATAGAGTGACTGAGTGGGCACCTGGCACCTAGCCGGGGTCAACCCACGACAGGGGAGTAAGGAACACTGCTTCACCTGGTTTTAACAGCTCATGAAGATGGTGATAGAATACATAGTATTGTAACCTAAGACATTATCCACTCCTTATTCTATCACCATCTATATGATACCCAAACCCATACCCTCTTTAAACTCTACATATATAAATATATATATATAATGAAACTTTACACACAGTTCTCACTTAAAATTAAGTTTCCTTGTGGTACACAATGGATTTCCCCATCTTTCTGCATTACCCACCAAGTGTAACTAGGTCCTTGAGCAAAAACAACCCCGCAGATGGGTTTGCCTTTGTCTGAGGTGGGACCAATCCAAACAGTCTTTCCTAAAATGCCTCTCATGTGTACCACAGGGACTCTATCTCCGTCCACCATGTGCAAGGGTTCAGGCTGGGCAGGACCAGCTCGATTGATGGAGCCTCGTGTGTTGACCATCCAGGTGGCCTTTGCTAAGTTCATTTCCCAATTTTTGAAGCTCCCCCTGCCAAGTGCCTTCAGGGTGGTCTTAAGCAGTCCGTTGCACTGTTCAGCTTTCCCGGCAGCTGGTGCATGATCAGGGATATGATATATCCACTCGATGCCATGTTCTCTGGCCCAGCTGTTTATAAGGCCATTCTTGAAATGGGTCCCCTTGTCCGACTCAATTCTCTCAGGGGTGCCATATCTCCACAGGACTTGCTTTTCCAGACCTAAGATGGTGCTCCAGGCGGTAGCATGAGGCACAGCATAGGTCTCCAACCATCCAGTGGTTGCTTCCACCATGGTCAGCACGTAGCGCTTACCTTGGCGGATTTGGGGAAGGGTGATGTAGTCAATTTGCCAGGCTTCCCCATACCTATACTTCGACCATCGTCCACCGTACCACAGAGGCTTCACCCGCTTGGCCTGCTTGATCACAGCGCGGGTCTCGCAGCCACGGATGACCTGTGAGATGCTGTCCATGGTCAAGTCCACCCCTTGGTCATGAGCCCATCGGTACGTTGCATCTCTTCCCTGATGACTGGAGGCATCGTGGGCCCAATGAGCTAGAAATAATTCTCCCTTGTGCTGCCAGTCCAGATCCACCTGTGATACTCTCAGTTTGGCAGCTCGGTCCACCTGCTCGTTGTTACAATGCTCTTCATTAGCCCCACTCTTGGGTACATTTGCATCCACGTGTTTAACCTTCACAGTCAGCCTCTCTACACGGGTAGCGATGTCCTGCCAAATCTCAGCGGCCCAGATGGGTTTCCCTCGGTGCTGCCAGATGGCCTTTCTCCAGCAATCCAGCCATCCCCACAGAGCGTTAGCTACCATCCAGGAGTCGGTGTAGAGATAGAGCCGAGGCCACTTCTCTCGCTCAGCAATATCCAAAGCCAGCTGGACGGCTTTAAGCTCAGCGACCTGACTCGATCCACTTTGTCCCTCGGTACCTTGTGCAACTCATCATGTGGGGCTCCATACAGCAGCTTTCCACTTCCGGTTAGCACCCACAATTCGGCAGGAACCATCAGTGAAGAGGGCATACTGTCTTTCGCTCTCCAGTAGCTCGTTATATGGTGGGGCTTCCTCAGCACGTGTCACTTGCCCCTCCTCTTCTTCAGAAGATAACCCAAAAGTCTCACCTTCAGGCCAGTCTGTTATAATTTCCAGAATCCCAGGGCGATTAGGGTTTCCTATCCAGGCTCGCTGTGTGATCAGCGCAATCCACTTGCTCCATGTGGCATCAGTGGCATGATGTGTGGAAGGAACCCTTCCCTTGAACATCCAACCCAGCACTGGTAGTCGGGGTGCCAGAAGCAGCTGTGCTTTGGTGCCAATTACTTCTGAGGCAGCTCGAACTCCTTCATAAGCCGCAAGAATCTCTTTCTCGGTTGGGGTATAGCTGGCCTCAGATCCTTTGTACCCCCGACTCCAGAACCCAAGTGGTCATCCTCGAGTCTCTTCAGGTCCCTTCTGCCACAGACTCCAGGATGGACCATTCTCCCCAGCCGCAGCATAGAGCACATTCTTCACATTCTGCCCTGTTCTGACTGGCCCAAGGGCTACCGCATGGGCAATCTCCTGCCTTATTTGTTCAAATGCTTGTTGTTTTTCAGGACCCCACAGGAAATAATTTCTCTTTCGTGTCACGAGATAAAGAAAGCTTACAGTCGTGCTGTACTCTGGGATATGCATTCTCCAAAACCCAACAGCTCCTAGAAAAGCCTGGGTTTCCTTCTTGTTCGTAGGTGGGGACATAGCAGTGATCTTCTTGATTACTTCTGTCGGGATCTGGTGACGTCCATCTTGCCACTTGACTCCTAAAAACCTGGATTTCCTGTGCAGGTCCCTTTAACCTTACTTCACTTGATGGCAAAACCAGCACTTAGGAGAATCTGGATGATCTTCTTTCCTTTCTCAAATACTTCCTCTGCTGTGTTCGCCCATACGATAATGTCGTCGATGTACTGCAGATGTTCTGGAGCCTCACCCTTTTCCAGTGCAGCCTGGATCAGTCCATGGCAGATGGTGGGGCTGTGCTTCCACCCCTGGGGGAGTCTGTTCCAGGTGTACTGCACGCCCCTCCAGGTGAAAGCAAACTGAGGCCTGCACTCTGCTGCCAGAGGAATGGAGAAAAAGGCATTGGCAATATCGATGGTCGCGTACCACTTTGCTGCCTTGGATTCCAGTTCATGCTGAAGTTCCAACATGTCTGGAACAGCAGCACTCAGTGGTGGTGTGACCTCAATCAGGACATGGTAATCCACTGTCAGTCTCCATTCTCCACTGGACTTACGCACTGGCCATATAGGGCTGTTAAAGGGTGAATGAGCTTTGCTGACCACCCCTTGGCTCTCCAGTTTACAAATCATCTCATGGATGGGAACCACAGAGTCTCTGTCTGTATGATACTACCGACGGTGCACTGTTGTTCTTCAACTTTCAGCAGTCCCACAGCAGAGGGATCGTCTGAGAGACCAGGCAAGGTATTCAGCTGTTGGATGTCTTCTGTCTCTACACCAGCTATCCCGAAAGCCCAACTATGTCCTTTTGGGTCTTTGAAATACCCATTTCTAAGACAGTCTATGCCCAGGATGCATGGGGCCTCTGGGCCGGTCATGATGGGGTGTTTCTGCCACTCATTCCCAGTTAAACTCACTTCAGCTTCCAATACAGTCAGCTGCTGGGATCCTCCTGTCACCCCAAAAATAGAAATAGATTCTGTTCCCACGTACCTTGATGGCATCAGGGTACATTGAGCGCCGGTGTCAACCAAAGCCATATATCTTTGTGGGTCAGATGTGCCAGGCCATCGGATCCACACAGTCCAATAGATCCGGTTGTCCCTTTCCTCCAACTGGCTAGAGGCAGGGCCCCTCTATTCCTGATCATGGTACACGTTGCTCTCTTCCTGTAAATATGTTCTTGAGGTCCCTTCAAGAGGATCGGTCATATCATCATTTCTATACTGTCCAGAGTTCTGTCCACAAGAGACTGGAGCAGCGTTGACTCTAGGTGGGCTTCTTGTGGTAGTTGTTCCTCTTTTCAGTTCATGTACACAGGCTGCTAAGGAAGAGGTGGGTTTTCCATCCCACTTCCTCATGTCTTCTCCATGCCCCTGAAGGAAAAACCAGAGGTTACCTCGTGGAGTGTATCTTCTTTCTCTGGCTGGGGGATGTTTGCTCCTAATAGCGGAGACTCTTGTTGGTTCTGGCGAGATGTGGTGAATTTCTTGCTTCAGCTCCTTTCTGAGTTTTTCTTCCAAGCTCCGGACGTACTCAGCCAGCTTTGTTTCCACAGATGAGACATGGGTGCGTAACGTGGCAGTGACAATGTCCTCATAAATTCTTAGTTTGTTGACCAGTACTCCCACCTTGTCCGCTCCTTCCCTCCATTGCAGTGTTGCTAGGTAACGGGAGTATATCTCTGGTCCGAGCTGTGCAAATCTCAACCACATCTGCGGCATGCACTGGACACCATCTGGGCTCTTAGGGAATCTCTCGTCTTCTGAGAAAACTATCTCCAGCATGGCCAATTCTCTCAGGCATCAGATACCTTGTTCCATTGTACTCCATTTCCCTTGGTGCACCTGGAGGTCTTCTTTACAAAGGTATCTGTCGTTTACGCTTGCCAGCAGTCGCTGCCAGAGGCTGAGAGTTTCTTGGGTTTTCCCGATCCCCTGGTTAATGACCACATCCGGGACAGGGATCCAAGTTGCCTGGCCTCACTTCCATCTAGCATGGTGTCATTGGCTGCAGCGTCCCAGATGCGAAGAAGCCAGGTCAGGATGGATTCATTTGTCTGGCGGGTGAACTCCCTCCGTAGGTCATGCAGCTCACCCAGGGATAAAGAGCGAGTGATGATCTCTGGCTCCGTCTCTTCTGCTTGGTGCGAAGGTCCAGTCTGCTCCTCATCAGTCACTGTGTGGACTGATTTGCTCTTGGATTTCTTTTTCTGAACAGGGGCAACTACTACTGGCTTAGGCTGTTCTGGCTCGGTGATGGTTTATGTGGAGATGCTGTCGTTTCTTTCGGTCTCTTTTTCCTCCATGACAGTTTGTGTAGACATGGTGCCTGTTGCTTTGCAGCTTTTCTTGTCCTCATCCTGAGGATACTGTGCTGCATCGTGCATTGTTGCGGTGGTTCGGAACCAGGAAGGAAGAGGACTTCCGGTGGCATGTTCCACAGACAGAGAGTTTCCCCCCAGAGCTCCCAGAGGCAGTGGTTTGGACCACCAAGCCACGAACCCCAAGTTCCTGCTATTGGTTCCTTGATTTGTCTGTTATGTTTCCCCGTTTTGGGAAATTCCCTGTCACTCCCTTGTTCATTCGTTGTTCTCTCTTCCCCCCTCCTCTCCCTAAACCTCATTCAACCATGTACCCCGGCCCCTCCCATGTATTGCCCCTTTGCCCTCAGTTTATTGGATGTTGTTCCTCCCTTAAATACCCATGTAATGAGCTGTTCTTGGCTCTTGGTCTCTGTGCTCCCTTGGAGGTAATAAACCTACTGAATTCACACACTAAGAGCCCTCCTTCTCTGGGAGTTCTTTGCTAACTCGCCGTGCTCTGAGGGCAACATCTCCTCAGACCGAGACGCGGACTAGCGGTGTCCTCATCAGCTCACCGGGGAAGCCTTCTAGAACACGAACGGCCTCCCAGGTTCACGCTAGCGCTCTGCTGCTGGTAGCGGGGCGGGATAAAGCAGGGAACGCAACAGTGCATTGTTCTGAATCTAAGCAAGGTGTACATGGTGCAGGCTGTACAAAGAAGACAAAGCAGAACTAACACCAAGATTATACCATCTTTGACATCCAAAGGGAACTCAATATTTTCAAAAACTGTTGTGTCAGGTCTGAAAGGCTTAAAGAAACCACTCTCTACTCTTTCCCCTAGGGGCTGGGTGCAATTGTTGAGGGGGCCCCAGATGTAGCAGCCCACACTTGGACAAGCAAACAAAATTGAGTATATATTCCGAATGGTGTTCATTGCCTCAGAGGTTATCCTGCAATAGACATAATATACCAATAAAGCAATTTTTATACCATACCCTGGTCTACACAGGAGCATTACAATAGGCAAGTAGTTCCCCATGTGAGGAAATATATATATAGAGCAAGGTACAGGACACATGTAGGTATGTTGAGTATCATGGTGAATAGGTGGCTTCTAGAACACAAAATTGTAATTCTGACTTTTCTCAGGACTGGCCCACATCGGGTGCCAAAAATATGTGGTAGTTTGAAAGCAAATCAGTGAGAGACTCCAAGTCAGAACTACAATTTAATAGAAAAATTAAAATAAATGCAATAGTACAAAAAACACTGACAGAGTCAGAATACAACCTGACACCCTGTCGGTCAGGGTGCTGGTAGCAGTCCAATTAGATGGTGGCTGCAGTCCTCTGGGAGTGATAGATGTGGTTCTGTTGAAGAAATGATCCTGTGGAAAGGTGTAGTTTTCCTCTGAAAGTCCAATGGTGGTGTAGAAAGGGTCTGGTCTTCCTCTGGGAATCCAGTGGAAAAGGCTGACTTGTGGTGTTTCAAATTCCAGATTATATCCAGATAGGGATGCTTGGTTCCTTCCCCTGGGAGGAGCATCTCACAATGGGATGATGTAATTTTATCAGTCATGCATTGGGACTCAATGGCCCATTAACAGAAGATATCCCTCTGGAGGGAGGATGGATCATGGAAGAGACAAAGAACACTGCCCCACCTGGTTTCAACAGCTGGCCCATTAGAAGACACCCTCTGGAGTTATCAGGGATGAGTCATGAGGGGAGTAAGGAACACTGCCCCACCTGGTTTTAACAGCTTATGAAGATGGTGATAGAATACATACTATTGTAACCAAAGACAATGGCAGAGCAGGAAATACTTCCTGAAAGAAAAGTCCACTGTAAAGGGCAGGTAAATCAATGAGTGGAAGGGTAGGGATGGGATTGTGGGCACAGAGAAACTTTCATCTTTTTTCCCTGAAGGAGCACAATGTATTCAGTAAAAAATAAATTAAAATGAAGCAGTAAGAAAAACAATGTTTTAGTTTAAACACTTGTATTCATCAAATGCTACCGCTGTTGGTAAGAGAAGGTACATACAATTTACCAAACAATGCACTCGGTTAACACTGGATTTGAGGGCACTACTGCCCATTGATAACCCATTACTTCCGAATGCTGCTTAACCACAGAGTTCAGGGAAATCTGATGGACGAGGCAGCAGAGTCTTTGGTAAATGCCTGGTAACTCACAGAAATTTCTTCCACCTTTACAGGTCCCGCTCTTAGTGGGCCGAGTCACAAAGTCCAAACATCTGAGTGCCAGCAAAGGAGAAGGAATTGCAGCAATAGCTCCATACAGGACATGAGCAGTGAAACAATAACAAAAACTCAACCTCAAGAAGAGCTACATCCTAAAAAGGCCAAGTGATGCACAGATAAAGGACTGCCAGGAGTCAAGCTGAGCTAGACCTTCCTCAGGTATTCAAAAAGGGTTTTCAACCCTACACAGAAAATGAGGACATGGAGAGAAATTATGCTTCTGAACTCTGGAGCTCAATGGGGAGACTGAGAATTCTCAGATGGAAAACTATTTTGAATATTCCATATGAGAAAGGTAGAAGTCTGTGGAGCTCAGCGCAGTCAAGGTGAAGAAATTGAAGAAACTGGATAATCATCATCCAAACTTTTAAATTGCAGCAGAAATTTAAAGAACACACTGACCATGTTACAGGATCGGAAGCCAGCAAACAGCAAATGTAGCTTTCCCTGCTTCAGAGAGTCTTTCCAGCAGGGCATTCTAAACACAGCTCCAAAAGGAATTACAAGGCATTAATCAAACCTTACAGCTGGATTAACTATGGAGGGAGATAAATCAAAACAAAAAGCCTCAGAAATTCAACCCAGGTAGGTCATGCCACATGAAGCTGACATTGTTCTGGTAACTTTATGTTTTCAGAGTAAGAAAACAATGTGCATTTAACCCCTTTGGCTGTAATGAAGCACTTCCAGAGGCACAGTCCAGCTGTGCAGTAGGATACAGATCAGACAATGGCACAGGTCAGGGAAAAGGAGAACAAAAAGGGGACACTGCAGTTCCTTCTGCTTTCCTAAAGGCACTCGTGCAAGGCAGTGCCACACAAAGTTAGCCATTCAACTGAGGAACACAAAAATGGGGAGAAAAATGAGAAACTTGTGTAGGGTTAGACACAGTTACAGAGCTGAAGGAGATAACTGCCAGTCAGTCATTCCTCAGATCGATTGTACTCAGTATTTTTTAATTAATGATTTTAACTCAAAATCAAGATATGCTAATGATGTTTGCTATTTACAAAGTAGAGAGAGGATTGAAACTTGCATAGGGAGAACTCTGCCTTGAGATGAAATTTAACAATTCAAAGCAGAAATTACCAACTAGAACTTTCCAACATTTGAGTTAATGCAACTATTACAGAAATGGCTGAGAACGTCCAGGCTTTAAGTGACAGTGAGAAGAAACAGTTAAAAAAGGCAGATGCAGTCCTAGGAATAAACAAGCACCAACAGCTAACCAGGAAGTCTTTGAAAAATTCCTCTTCCACATCAAACATATCCTGGTTCTGGGACAAGCTCTGCTTGGATCTTCCACACCTCCAGGATTCCACATTGGTTTTCTCATGACAACTAATGTCCTGATTTTGGAACTGCATCATTCTAGTTTGTGTTTTAAATAACAAAATTCTCCTCACTATTCTGTTTTGCAGCAATGATTTCAACTGAACCCCTGTTGATTCTAAATACCTCCATAAAAAATGACAACTCATTATTTTCCCTTACTTTTCATACAGCTTATGATTTTTTTCCTCTCTGTCACCAGTACCAGCAAATTTTTTAAAAACCCTTACAAAATCTTAGGGTCCTGAAAATGACAAATATCCCCTGGTGGAATTTTGTGTGAATTAAAATTAAGAAATGAAATAAAACTCAGTTTTGGTTCTAATTAAAAATGTAAGAATTCCCAGGCTTTTCTTACAGCATATCTTCTGTCATCTGGTTGTTTTAAATTCCCATATTAGGAAAATATTTTGAAAATGGAAATTTTGAATGAAAATATTAAAGAATGAAAATTTTTGCTAAAAGTCAGATAAATTATAATTAAAGCAGAATTTCTCAGTCCTTTATTTCAGCCATGTCTTTCAATGAAATATGATTTTGATAAAAGAATTTTGAATGGTGCAGTGGGATTTGATAAGCCAAGCTTTAGGGAACAATACGCAACATGTTAGGTGCTGTTTCCAGGCCAGACACTCTGAGGTTGCAGGCACTTGTTCTCTGATTTTGGTTTGCAGAAAAACCACATTATCCAGTTGCTATATATGTATGTAAGGATTCTAATTAGTGCTGCATTATGTTATTCAATTGTGTTCCAGTGTTCTTAATCCTTCCAAAGCCATGGAATTAATAAGAGTATATACATACCTTTTTGATAGTTTTTGTCTGCACAAGAGCAAGTTCTCTGTTCTCATCCGCTACATACAAGGAAAGTTTCACATATGGGTCACTGCAAAAGAAGACATCAGATTTAATGGCCTATAATTGTACAGCCAAAGAGCATTTCAGAAGGAATTTGTCCTTTTACATGGGTAACAACAGCACCTCCAAACACTTCTAGTGGAATTGTCTTCAGTGAAAGCTCGGAACTCTAGTAAGCTACTGACACATTGAAAATGAGTGTTTGAATGTGCTCAGTTAAACCCCGCCCATAACAGCAGAGATCATTTCCTGCAGCTCTGTCTCTGCTGGGGGCAAGAACCGCCTGCTCCCATACAGCTCCTGCCCAGGAGCATGCCTGTGGAACTCCATTAAAACCAGTCAGGGGAAAATGGGAGCCATGGGGTTTGGAAGAGACTGACTGCAACTAACCCCTGGAGGCTGACAGGAGGTGCAACAGGAAGTATTTTGAAGCAGTGGTTATAATTGTTTTGAACCATAAAACCAAGCTGCACAGATTCAGCAATGATTCAGACAGACAGGGCAGAGAGCAACCTGTTCTAGTGGAAGCTGTTCCTGCCCAAGGCAGAGGGTGGAATTGGATGGTCTTTAAGGCCCCTGCCAATACAAACCATTCTATGGTTCTATGCTCTAAACTGGGAGAAAGAGCATCCTGCAGGAACAGATAGATGAACTTCACACAGGTACAATGTCAGGAAGTGGAACTGGAGCAGAGTCTCTGCTTGAAGGGAGTAAATGGGTGCCTGAGTAAAACCAGGACCCTGACATGCTCTGGTGCTTCCCTCTCAAGGCTGCAGCACACTCAGCTGGATGCTGATCCAAGGTTTCTTGAAAGCATCAACAAAAGACACTCACAATACCACCAGACACTCAGATTACAAACCAATTAATTCAAATGCTCTCTGATACTTTTTGAATTTAAGGAACTATTTTGTGACAGTATCACTATAGAACAGCGTTTGCATGCTCATTATACTGGGTGCTCCATGTATAGAATATAAAATGCCACAAAAGTGGAAACAAGAAAAACAAGACATCTTGTTGGATTGATTCTTTCTGTCAGCAGTTGCACATAAATACATCTACTTAAACGGCAATTAAGTTCAGCATTAAGCACCAAGGTTTAGAAGAAAGCAAAGCATTATTGTGATTATAAAGAAATGCTGATGCTGCTTTGAATTGCTTGATGTACTGTGCTAATATTTACAGGTATCCTCCCAGATTTAGGTTATCAATCCATACTTGGGCAATGTTGTTTTCAGGAACCCGTAGAAATACTATAATTTTTAGTGCTAAAATACCCTGGATGAATCTTGTGCCTACAGAAAATGAAAACTATAAAAGTGGCACAGATTATTTTTTTAATCTATTTATATTTTTAAAAACTAGTGAATAATAAGGTTTATTACAAATTTCAGTAAAGAATTTTTGCCTTTACTGAACGGACTGCTGACATCTCTGCCTGCTCTAAAAATGGGACAGAGTGAGTCAGACTGAGCTGTGCAGCCAAACTCTCGGTCCTGAAGGTGAGGCTGGAGTTTACCCAAACGACTGGATAGTTGAGACTGTTTACTTACAAGCATTTGTTTACTTAAAACAAACACGTAGCTGGATAGAGACTGGAGACCAAGGAAAGTTGACACTGCCCTGAGTGGAGCTGTCTCACACAGCCCTGCACTGAGGCCACTTGCTCTGCCCCCAGAACAGCTCCGCACAGAGCTTGCACAGGAACACGGCACATGAGGGGTTCCAGTTGAAGGCAATGGGCCATGAGGAACGCAGAGGTCCCTTCCCAGCCCCAACAGACCATGGGGAACACAGAGGTCAACCATACAGTAGGACAATTCTTCACAGCCCTTAATGACTAGAATGCACCTGATTAATATTAAAGTCAATAAATAACATTGTAAAGCTTTAAATAAACTTTTTACTTAGAATCAGGCTCAGATTCCAACAGCCAAATAAGCAGTCTAATTTGCAAGTGCCACTAAGTGAGCAGCTCCAGGAGAAATCCAGGGGTCTGTACAGCCCTAGTTGTTTGGATCCTGGGCTGCCATCTGCTCTGCAGGTAACACAACCGGTGCTCCCGGGATCCATACAGCTACCAGGAAAATGAAACAAGCTACAGAGGAAAACAACACAGGCCAGCTGAGACTTCCTGGGGAGCAGACATTGTAATTGAACAAACTGGTGTAGGAATCAGAGAATGGGCAAAGAATAGAAGGCAGAACCCCAATTAAGAACATAACAGCAGCAAAACAAAATAACTGGGATCCTAGAGAACAGACACTATATGTCAAAGCAGCAGTAGAAACACTAAGGGAACTTTACAGTGGTAAATTGCACCCTGAAAACCCGTGTATCTGACATACAGAACCAACAGTTCTACACCTTGCTAGGAAAACTCGCTGCAGAGGTCGCTTTGAGGAAAAGTACTGGGTTTGCCCGGGGAAGAGGATAAAGGATTGAATGTGGAAATGTCACAAAACAGAAAACTACAAGAAGAAAACTTTGTATAAATGAATTTTTACACTAGTACCAGTGTTAAAATGCCATCTTAATGAAACCTGCAGCACAACAAATTGACAGTCATGGACTGCTAGGAAGCTATACGGTGTTCTGGCAGAAACACTGCGATACCAGAAAATGGATACAGGAAATGAACGGCAAGCCTGGAGCCTGGGGACACTACAGATGGCCAGCCCATACCCAGTTACACTGGCAGCACTCAAACAGTATTGCATGCACAGGGACACCAACAGAGGGACACAACAGACTGACGGAGAGCCGCCCAATGCAGTGAGGCCACTGTGCCCAAGAGGTGACCTGACTGTAGTTGCAGGGCATAATAAACCTACATTTAGGGCAACAAATGCCCTCTCTACCTGTGAAGTTATTCCTCAGCGAAAGAGAAGCTGTTTTTGTAGCGAAGGCTTACTGGGGAGGGAAAATACAAGTTTCTTTTACCCACTATAGGGATCCTTCTATCCAGATAGTGCCAACCTCAGTGCACTCGTAATAAAATGCAACAACATAATACAAGGCAGGTAAAACCCGCTCCACGTGCAGTGAAGGCACAGTTATACTCAGTCTGAAAGGTACAGTATTTAATGCTTTACATTTCTTACACTTGACAGTGCTATCACATAGGAGAAGTCAGTGCATATATTAATATGTATTATCAGGCACTCAAAGGACCAAGTAGTGTTTAAAAGAGAAATGAGCCCAGTCACCATCATACCAATGGCTGGAGATGAAGGGGAGTTGATCTATGAACACCTATCTAAAATGTTCTTCACTACAAAATCAAAAATTATTAAAAACGCTAAATCTCATCTACCCCAACATGATTGGCCAAAACCTAAAGAGAACATCAATGCCTGCCAAGATCAGGAGAACCTTGAAGCTGATAACAGTTCTCTGCAGAATAAAAGAGAATCCTAAGAAAACGATGCTAATAATGAAAGTTATGTTAATCATAATCACAAGTTAGTACAAAGAGAGTTTGGCAGAACAACAGCCATCAAAACAATCTGAGGTCTTAAGAAATCCTTTTCCTGACCTCTGGAATCCCTCAGACATCCAGAATTAGCTATTTGCCATGGTTTTGCCAACTTGCAGTATTTGGCATTTTCTTAAAGCTCAAGCAACTGTAGATATATAATTATCCTCTTTCATTTGAACCTCAGCATGAAAAGGCAAGCTTCCAGCTCTTCTTCTGGAGGACAACAAAAGCACTGATGACTTAAAAACTCCAGCAAAAAATCTCAAGGAAGATCAGCCTCCTTTAAAAATCCCATTACTTTGGAGCAGTGTGAAACTGGGGCCCATGAATAGTGTCCCATTTGTTCACTTTAGTCTGGAATCACATTTTCTCTATACTTTTGAAACAGTTTAGAAAGCAAGTCTCAAACTAGGTTCTGCCAGTGACATGATGCATTATTTACTTATTTTAAGCTCCAAAAGAAGGGGGTAGAGAGCACAGGCACATGTGAAAGAACAATGGAACTACTAAGGCCTACATGGCTCTATTTTTATTTTAAAAGCTGAAACCACCTCCCCACATATAAAATTTAGTAACACTTGTTATGCAAGTGCGTGAATGCCAGGCTTGTCACATGCAGGCAAACTTTGCATTTCAAAATAGGCTGACTGGTTTCCTTTGGAACAGTCTTGCACAAGATAATTTTGCTTCTGTAAGAAACACAGAACCATTCCCATTGTGCTGCCCCTTTTCTGCCTCTCATATGTGAAAGAACTGATCAACAGCTCCTGTAATTCTGGCTACAGAAATACCAGCACACTCCAACACAAAGGCAGAGAAGCCTCTTCCTTGAAGCCACATCCCAATCTGACTCTTTCCCTGGTCTTGAGGGGACTACTATTTGGCTCTCGGTTAATCTTCATCCATCCCCTTTTCCCACCCCCTCACTCCATCCAACCTACCTGCACTCTCCTCAGTTAAGGTATACATAGAACAACATCCTTATCAAGCCCTTAAGGCATGTGCCTCCCTGTACTCCTGAATCAGACAAGTTGAATGTTTCAACATTCCCCAAAATGACCACCTTCAGATTTCTGTCAAGAACAGTGCAAGACCTCAGGCCACCTCCTCCCCACAGGACCGGGATGGCTGTGGGCTCTGGGTTTGCCTGGTTTGGGGATCCCTCCACCTGTGGACAGCTACAGAGGCAGATGTGCCCAGGTACTCAGCGCTGCGGGAACCGACCTGCTCTGCACAGACACTCTGGTAAATCTGCAGACTGCAGGCTGTACTACTGGAAATGTGCTTTTACAGACAACATGCCTTCAAAACCACCGCTTACAAATTCAGATCAGTAACATGCACCATCTTCAAAAACATTCATCTCAAGGAGTCTCCACAAAATTATGGGAGCCCTTTGGATGTCAGTTAACATTAGAGCTGAAAAGCAGGTTATGCTTGAAAATGTTTTTCAGAATCATTTAAACACACTTATAGAAACTCTGTGCGTGCACTTAGTGGAGCTTAATAAGTTCAAAAAATTTTTTGTAATTCCAATGTTTTGCTTAGTCACTTTTAGATTCAAAGAGATGAGGAAAACAAACCCCCAAAATATGCATCATTAAAGAAGATTAGAATTATAATGAGATACTTCTAACCAAGTTTTATGGAGAGTAGCAAAAACAATGTTCTAAGGCAGAACCTCTTACAGTCACTATCATTTTATCCCAATAACCATCCCCCCAGTGACTTTCCCCATTCCTGCACAGTAAGAAGGGAAAAGTACAATAAGAATAGACAGCAATTAACTACAAGGAATGCTCCAGAGCACACTGGCTGTGTTTGCTCCCTGGCTTTATTTTAGCATGAGCCTTCTGGGTTTCATCTTTCTGCCTGTACTGAGTAACATCCATCAGGAGTTTTTCTCAAAGAGAAGGAAGATTTTGACCTCACTGTCATACAAGTCTCATGTCCTGTGACTAAAGCAAAGCACAAAGTATCCAATCACACAAGGATAAAGGAACATCAGCTTCTGAAAAGAAAACAGGACCTTACCTTACCCTTCACCACAAAGCCAAACTTGCAATCCATTGTGCCTAAGCATCCCAAAATCTCACTCCTCCATACCAAATCCCAGAGTCATTTTACAGACCTCCCATTTTCCTTCTAATGTTTTATTTCACAAAGAAAGGCTCACACTTCATCTGACTCTACAATAAATGCAGCAAGGCTTTACCAAAGAGCTGCTAGATATAATGACTCACATCATAGACAGCTGCGAAGAAGTGCCTGTGGGTGAAAAAAGGAGTTAAAAATTATACGTCAAAGCACATCTCCAGTGTCTCCACCTTCCTTTACCATGTTATGTTCTAATAAAGGGTAACGAGATGGATTCCTTTCGTATTCTTGCTCTCTTGGAAGTCTCTCAGAGCATAAAGAATATTTTAATCTTCCAAAACAGATGGAAGTGTATGGGGTTTTTTCCCTCCCTGAGGCCATTTTTTTGCAAAGGTTAAATGAATGCTCTAACAGAATATGCGTACATCAGCCCCCGGAGCTGAGGGGCTGATGTATGCACAGATCTTCCCATGCCATTTCACACTCCCAAAATATCTTAACAAGTTCCAAAATCCAACAGGGGTGGGGAAGGAGAGAGAGAACTCCATGACACCTGGCTTTTGGAACAGAAAAGCTCAGCACAGGAATTCCAGGCAGCATCCCTGCCCATGAATGCCAAACACATGGACTGTGCTTGGGAACAGGCTTATCCAGCCTGGCATACACAGAGGCCTCACTTCCCGAAGCATTTTTTGAAGGACCTAAGTGAGCACTGGTGCTGGAGCTCACTCACCACCCACTCTGTTCCTGTCCTGTCCCCTGCTCTGCCAGCAAGCATGTACCTTGCACTGCACAGATGAAACAGGCAGGGAAGTGCCTGTGGATTAACCCTGGGTCAGCCTTTCCTCCTTCCTTCAGCACAGGCTGCCCTAATCCCAGGCCAGGTCTTTATCTTGGTCACCACAGCACCTCACTTGTGCAGACCAAGGGGAGCCCTTGCACAGGGCACAACTGCAGAGCACAATCAGCGACTTTTTCCAGGTTCTGTGCTCAGCAGAGGCAAGAGTGGTCTGAGCACAGCTCAGCAGCACAGATTTAGCAGGTATAACTTGTCATCCCATCCCAGAAAGCATGGCTCACACCAAGCTGTTCGCCCACCCACGGATGCAAAACTGTGTCCTCAGCTGCTGCAGGCAAGCACAGCAACAGAATGGCATTTGACAATAGAAAAAGGCAGAAAGCAAAGGAAATCTATAATTAGTCTGTGGAATTCATTGCAGTTAAGGAACTAGCCGGGTTCAAAAGGGACAAAATTGGCCATGTGCATAGTAAGAGTAATGAGCTAATTACATCAAAACCTTTGAATCCACTTGCCTGAAATCTCATGTTAATCTTCAGCTACTGAGGTAAAACCAAACCGTTGAGAAGCACATCACTGTGTTGCTAATACAAGGCTGAATTAGGTGGTAGAGACCACGGTGAGGCACAGACATCCAGCAGCCTCTGATTTAAAAAAGCTTTTCTTTTCAGCCTGAATTCAGGATGACTCAGGACAGTCTGCCAAGCATGAGGTTTTTGGTGAAAACAAGGAGTTGGCAATCTTTCATCTAAATATATGCAGTGATCCTTATTGTGAACATGCCACTAGGTAAGGAAATAATACCCTCACAGGCAGGGAGGAAGGTTATTATTCCAGCTATTTCATCCCCTTCCCATAGGAAGTCTTTACCAAGAGCAAACAGGTTTCACAGCGATTCCTCCACTTTTTCGGCGCCGTTCAAACCTGTATCCTACAATGTCCCAAAGTACAGTGTTGCCATGTGGTTACTCCTGAACACACATTTCCCAGGTCCCACCCTGAAAGCAGCTGTAACCACAAGCTCCAATGATGTGCAGGCAGCTCAGCTACCTTCACCCCCAGGGCTGGCACAGGCCTGAGAGACACAGCATGCTGTGCTTCAGCTCACAGCCTGGCTAGTGTTTCCCAGGACACACCTGGAGTGCTTTCAGATCACTGGGAACATCTACCCTAAAAGCAACAGAAACTGCTTAAGTTCTAGTGACTGTGAAAAAGAGAGAGGTCTGATAGTCCCTTTTGCATCAGTATCTATCTTTGCAAACCTCTTAAGGATGATAAAGTCACATGGAAAGGGCAAATGAAGACTCCTCACCTAACAAAATTTAGCCTTAGACAAATCCCAAGTAACTCTAACTTCCAGTGGGACAGCCTAGAATGCTAAGTCTTCCAATTTGTCACTGAAACCACTGAAAACATCGTGCCAAATGCACCAGCAAATACCCTGCAGGAGCAGCTATGGTGTTTCACATTGTGTCACCCTCAGTGTTCACAAAACGAACTGAACAAGTGCCAGGTGATGAACTCAGGTGAGTATCAATAAAGCCAATAATGTTACATCTATTTCTAGGCACTAAAAACCAGGTCACAGTTTCAGAAAACTCCTGCACACTGATGGTCTAAGAATCCAGTGTCACTTTCTAACCAGAAAGGTATATTTCAGCAGTACCAACAGGAGAGATGCCTTGTCATAACCAGCCACAGAAAGTTTGCAGACAGTCAAGTCAAATTCCAAACAGGCAAAATAAAGGAACAAAATAAATAAAATAAAAATAAATAAATAGATAAAAGAATAAAAGCACCATTCAAGGAACTTAACACCAGTAGTTGAACAGTCCCCTGCAGACCCTCTGTCCTTGATCCATTGCTCTCACCTTCAACCTGCTCCCAGCTGATGCACCAAATCTATTTCCAGGTAAAGAAAGGAAACAAAGAACTGTAGGACAGTATAGCTCGCTGGTTTTTCTGTCCAGCCTGGCGTTGCCACGACAGATTCCAGCTGGCTATATTTCCAGGAATGCCCCTGTCCCAAGGCACTCTGGCAGCGTCTCGTAGACACTTAGCTAGAGAAACTGCGGCCTGCGGTGTGGTGCAGGAACGATCCAGTTTAGCTATCAGCTGAAGATGAATAACAAGAGGGCCCTTGGAGTGCCTTTAATTCTGAGTGGATTTATTGCAGAGTCTTCACACAGAGGAGAGGCAGGGTCCAAGAGAGCGAGGGGCCCTCCGACACAGCCTTAAGAGTTATCACGTACCACCAATCACCAGGGGGTTTGGGGGAGTATAGGGAAGGCCTAAGGTTATTTGGTCCTATGGGATGGAGAAGGAAAGGGGCCCAGGAGATAACAGGGAATAGAACAAAGGCTCTTAGGGGGAGGGAGGAGATGATGGACACTAGCAGTAGCTACTCAGGTTTGTCCTGGGTTAAACCATGGTCACTTCACCTTCCAGGGGTTTCCTATCTCCTTGGAACTTTCTCCACCAGCTATCTTTCTCCTTTTCTAAGTCTTCTCCCCCTGGGGTCTCTAATGACACATCCACAGCAGCTACAGGACAGCCCCAATTTAAAGATACACAGTGCTGAAACTGTTTGTCTGACTGGACACACCATCCCTCAGTGTTAAAGTCACTGTAATTCCACAGGAGCATGGTGTAAGCTGGATCATCAGCATGTGAAATCACAAAAAACCTTCAGGACAATGGAGACAAACTACTGGTAGTAAGTTCGGGGTGATCCCAATGTAGCATATTGAATATAACCACAAATGACACAAAAATGCAGCAAAGAATGAAGAATTAATTATTTACACTGTACAACACATAACATCTTTTAAATCTTGGCTTTCAACAAGCAGAGAGGACACGGAGACATAAAGCAAAAGTTCACAAGGCAAAAGACACTTCTATTATGTTTGAATTTTAAGGAAAGCAGCAGAAGGAAAAGTTTCTTACTCTCTTGTGCACTTGGGGTAATAGCAAATTCGGCCTTACAAAAAAGCTTTGTCATTAAGAGACCTGAACCACTGACCTTTACTGCAGGAGGGGAACTTGGAACGAGGGTTGGGTTTACTAAATTAAATTCCCCAGCAATTACTGTGCCAGCAATTGATGAAGAGTTATACAAACACCTCACAGAAGACACCTGGCCTCCATTGTTTGAAGGAGTCAAAGTCCCAGCACCCAGAGGTTGAGCAACCTAGTCCTTTGCTGGTGCTGGCCAAGCCCAGCCCCATCAACACCTAAATGCCCTGTGCCACAAGCCTTTAGCAGCTGTAGTGGGTAGAAGGCCCAAACTGTGACACAACAGAAACATTTTTGTTTCCTCTGGCTGCCAGGTAAATGTCAAACTCTGCTTTTTCTCCTCGAAATATTTGATGTCGTTACTTTCTTTCCTGAACCTGGCAAAGGCTGTGATTTCCCAGGCTTGTGTGCTCCCTCACCCACAACTCTTGGAGAGCCAGCCTTTAACTGACACTACTGAAGGAGGTGGCAACACCAGGACATCACAGGAGATGGATATCATGTGCTTGTAGCCAGAAACACAATTTCCTTTGTCTCTCCTCAGGAATGCAGCATTCCTCTTTACCCAGCAGTCTGAGGAAAGGCTGAACTTTTGTTCAAAAGTATGCATCTCCTGCATTACTGGGAGAAAGTCCTGAGGAAGGGATGCTCAGAACTAATCCCTGACCTGAAGATTTTTATTTTTAATCTCTTGGTGCAGGCACAGCTATAGCTTCAAGACAACCCACATCTGCTATTATGAGATAGTTCCTGAGACTGCAGTTTAATTAAATTTTCTTTCTACATTGAGAGCAAAAAGGAACCATAAGCTGCCAGAAGTTCCCAAAACCCAGCATTTGTGTGTGCCACTGGAAGTCTGCTTAATTAAAAATGAAATACTACTAAACGACTGCAAGTAGAACACTGACTATCAGGCCAGTGAAAGTCAGTGTAACCCAGCCCAGGGAAACCTGGATTGGGATGGTCCTTCCCTCAGCCCCATCTCACTTCCTTTAGTCGACAGCAGCTGACCCGCACCCCCTCTATAAAAAAGGCTGACATTAAACCCGCTGTTACAAAGCGCCTGGCTGCCCGTTCCCCTCAGGGCACAGCCACCTCCCACCCTCCTCTGCCCCCTCACACACGATGCCTGCCCACAGTCTTGGTTTCATCCCAGTTCATTTCACACAGCGTCCAGTCCTGTTCTGAAGGCTGAATTATTATTTCTCCTCACAGACTTTCCTGAGGCTCCCACTTCCAGGGTGCCAGACTATTCCACAGCATCAGTCCTGTCCCCCACACCTGCGGAAGCTGAGAGTCACCATTGCTCCCCATCACCCTCAGCGACCACAGAACTAAAAGAAAAGGAAAAACCAGACCCCACCCCCAGACAGTGACTTTTGGTGCTGGTTCTCCGACCTGGATGTTCACAGGGCTGTATCTCCCACTTCTCCCCTCATTACCTGCCTGTCCAGCCCTTCCAGGAACCCTTCCCAAGGTGCTTGGCTCATCCTGCCCTCATCTGACACTTACACCCCAAACTGGTGAGAACCATTCCCAAATTGGCTGGAACTGGCCCTGGGTGCCCTCAGGGTCCCCACAGCACCACCTTGGCATAGACACTCAACATACCCACACACTGAAAACCCACTTTTTGGGGATTATTTAGTACTCCACAGAATTTTCCACCTGTACTAAGTTACTTTTGCAGTGAATAGATGTTCTGTGCTCCAAGCCACACTGACAGACAATACAGTTTTTGTCAGTTCTGACACTTGTCAGACATCATCACAACTCCATCAACTAAGCTTAATAACAAGTGGTCTTCTCCCATATTGCCACCCAAAAATCTCCTGGTTAAGGGAACAAAGTGGTCCAGCATGTGGGACCAGCACAGGGCAGTGCACAGGAGGGTGACAGGAATGGTGGCTGCAGGCAGGTGGGAAAGCTGAGGAGCTGAATATAGAAACTTCCTTTTTTCAAGTAACAAGAAATATTTTACGTTTCTGTATTTGTACAAAGAAATTTCTTCACTGAGCAATTATCTGATGAGAATTATTTTTCACTATCACATTATAACCGTCAGGAATTATTACCAAGTCTTATTAAGTAGCAAGATCACATCCTCGAATAAGCAGCATTTCTCCATTTACAGCTCCTGAAATATATACCCAGTGCATCCTAAAGAACATAACATGTAGAAATGAGTAAAAACTTGCTAATTTTGGTGAAAAACCTGAATGCTTCATTTACTCGGTACCATCAGGTACCGGTTCGCGGTGGAAGCTGCGGGAACTCTCTGGTGCCCTCTGCTGTCCAGCACAGCAGCGACAAGGGCGGCCCCGGGCTCGCCGGCCCCGGGCTCGCTCAAACACCTGCACCAATTTAATGGATACATTGATACCCTGTGGCCACACATGGCAGCCCAATATTCATTTCACACACCTGTATGAGCATCAACATTAAGGTTTCACAAATAAAACTATCGATTACCCAGCATATTTCGGCTGAGCAGCCTTTCATCTCTTCCTACCCCAGCACCCTCTCCTACACTGGCCACACACTTCAGACAAGTCCTTGTCTTGCTGTCCCACTGATGGCTTCCTTCAGGTAAGCCCAGAGCATTTTCCACGGGGGAAGCAGACAGCTCTGCCTCACGCCATTCCTGGGACTGCCTGTCAAGTGCCCTGGGGTGCACCACTGACAACGCTTTTGGAAAAAACACCGGCTCTGCCTGTGTGGGGGCCATTCCCCTCCTTCCCACGTAGGCACACCCACCTGCCTCTGCATCCAGCAGTGACCGAGTCATCTCAACACGTGTCTACGACTGCTCCCTGTGCCCCACGACTTTAAAGGGAGCACACTTTATTCCACAGGGAAAGCACGAGCCACGTGTGCTTGCTGAGCAGCACAGATGCTGCTTTTGCATTCCCAAGTCCAACTAGGGCTGGATCAGAGGAAGCTCTCAGCTGGTTTCTTTCCCTTCCCACATTGTTAATAACATTCCATTTCCACTACACTGGAAAAACTTCCATTGCAAATCAGCTAGGAAAAAGGAAAAAACAACAACAGAGTATAAACTCCCTCCTACTTGAGCAACTGCCCTCTAGTCAAGTGGCTCTGGGAATTCGGTCACAGCTCTGTTCCACTTCCGGGGCCTCCCTTGGCTGGGATGCACACAGCACTCTCCCTCTGGCACACATGCAAATGCTGAAGAGGCAGGTCATTTGAAGAGGCATTCAGGAGCCAGATTATCTTTTTAAATGGCTCTATTAATTTATGAAAGCAACTCCCTTCAATGGATTTGTCTCTGCTCATCAGAGGAGCCATCAGTACAAGACGGAGAACAGGCTGTTACCCAACCCAGTTCCAAGGCACTACACGTGCTGGAGGGGATAGCTACAGGGGTACAGCTATCACAACAGTTTTTCCAATAGTTAAAACCAGATATACCGTAACTCAAAGTGGACGATAAATAGTGATAGCAGACTTAAAAGAATAGCCATCTTTGTCACCTGCAAAGCCACAGCCACATGTGCTCTCCTGATGCCTTTTTCCTGGTCTTAGGAAATGAGAAACTAGACACGGTTAGAGGGTTGGGGTAATTTACCTCGGTATTTTAATAGGATCCCATTCGATGCATTGCTTCACCCAGGTGACACACATCGCACATGTCCTCCTACCCCACAATCGAGTATGTAATTAAAGACCTTACACATTAGCATATCTAACAAGAGGGCCCAATAAGGGGGCTGGGGTGGGCTAACTTCTAGTTTACAGAATCTGTCCTGCTAGGGGACCTTGAGTTCTTACGACAATAGAATGTTTGGTCTTCTAACTCTACAGTTTCTGGGGTGTTTAGTCTCCTGGCCTACCGGACACCAAGAAACCAGGCTAAATTGTCACACCTAAAGCATTACAAGTATGCATGCTAATACCTGTGGATACAGAGAACTGTTTAAAAAGTATATAAAAGAAAAAGCAAAAAATCCTTCAGGCATCACTCCTCCGATCACGAACCACAGTGACAGGACACACGTGAATTAAAGAATTCAGCCACATTTCAAGCAGCCTTGTTCACAACAGGAGTATACAGCATGACTTACAATCCTACCAGCAGCCTGGAGCCTGCCTTACCCAGCTTCATCATGGATCCTGGACACAGGAAATCAAACCAGAAAAAGGGCTTTTCAGAAAAGAGCAGGTAAAAGCAATAAACCCAGAAGCAACCCATAACAAACTCTTATGTCATTAGAAGCACAGCTCCCTGACAATGAAAAACATCTACAATTTTAACTGAAAAGCACTTTACATTTTCAGCTTCCAGACAGCCACAATTTTCACTTCATTATTTAGAAGGCAAAATACAGCAACTAAGGCACCCCATCAACTGTACCTTTATGGGATACACACAATCTCTGAGTTCAGCCAGTACTTGGATTCTTGTATGAAATTTATTAAGACACTTCAATCATGAAGTTGGAAGGAAACTAAAAGGAAATAAATGTCAAATATCCACACATGCAAGCTGATACTAAATTCACAACATCCCAGTCTGCAGTATCTCTTCGCCATCAGTATATATCACAGATTTGTAATTTTACAGGGCAAAATATAAAGCAGATCACAGACCCCCCGCTTACATCTACACTATCCAGCCTCTTACGTCCACCTCCGCTGCACCTACACAGATGAATTGCCCCACATTTAACCATCACCTTGGGGTGCTCACAGTTACTATTCTACTCTATATTCTAGTTACTTTGTGTCATTGCAACCGTAATTCCATAAATTTCTGAACTCCTAGGAGAATCATAGGAAGCTATGAGGTTGGAAAAACCCTCTAAGATCATTGAGTCCAGCACAAACCCATGTCCCCAAGTGCTACATCTAAATGGCTTTTAAATCCCTCCAGGGATGGGGACTCCACCGTTTTCCTGGGCGCAGCTGTGCCAGGGCTGGGCAGCCCTTTCGGGAAAGACATTTTTCCTAATACCCAATCTAAACCTCCCATGGCACAACCTGAGGCCCTTTCCTGTTGTCCTGCCCCTTATTCCCTGGAAGCACAACCTGACCCCCACTTGGCAGCACTTTCCTGTCAGGGTGTTGTGGAGAGCAAGGTGGTTTCCCCTGAGTGTCCTTAGATATCCTTACTTGCTATGAAAATTATTTCCTAAGTCAAAAAGAACCCCAAAAAAGAAAACTCAAAAGCATTGAGATTTCTTTACTGTTACAATCTTCAGAAGAAAAGTACAAGTTTTTCCAATGCACTAACACTGGTAAGAGCCTTTCCTTAGATTTAATCAAGAAGGAAATGGCTTTCAGACTCTGCAAGCCCACAGGCAGTGTTTTATAATGGTAAAGTTGATTAAAAGCACTCAGGACAACCCACTGAGATGCAAAACACAATGTATGCCTTGTAGTTCATCTTTCACAGTTAGGCAGGAACACAGTAACTGTTCTGCCCCAGTTTGAAGCCCTGCACAGCTCCACCACGCAGAGGCACAGGAGCTGCTGGGGCTGCAGCTCTGCAATACCAACATGTTTTCAAATCACTGTACATTAACTCATTTGAAAGATTAAAACAAATTTAAAAACACATGTAGGGAATCTGTTTTTAAATCTCCACTTTTATGAAAATACTACTGACTTGAGACTAATTTCCTTAAAATATGTTAAGGGCCACATCAATAGGATTCAGTACAAATTACACTTGGATTTAGCTTCATGCGTTTTGAAAGATAAAAGTTATGTTGCTTATGGTCAGCATAAAAATCTGTTCTTCAAACCAACACATTTGGAGAAAGAAAATAAAAAAGCTTTGGCATACCATATTCTGCACACAGCTACCAAAGGAATGCTTGTTGCAAATTTCACCCAAAATACTAAAGTTGATTTAACTTTTAATTGCTGCTTTCATGTAGTTTTAAGCTAGATACACAAGTTAATGAACAATTTGTAAGCATCATTAAAGAAATACAGGAAAACCCACAGGGAAGTTCATTAATGCATTAAGAAATTAGTCATTTCAATAAAAGCTAAAATTGGATACCAGTAATTTCAAACTGATAAAACCCTTCTAAGTAGATTGGAACATTTGCAGTAGAGCATTTTGTCATGCTTAGGCTTACGAGAACATGAACGTCAAGCCTGAATTAACCTTCAGAAAAAGAAAATTACTGGATTTGTGTTCATTTTAGCTTCAGAACCAGCTTCTCCGCCAGCTATTACCTGGTCGGGTTCTGTAAGCCTGGGCTTTGAGCTGCTTCCCGTGCTCGCAGAGCAGAGGGAAGGAGAGGGCAGGAGCAGCCAGAGCTGCATAAACAGCTGTGCCAATGCACACCCAGCACCTGCAGGGGCTGCAGCCCTCGCAGGGCCCTTGCCCTGCCAAGCTAATCATGTTCCAAGGATCACAGGCGCTGCACAACACCCACCTGGCTCCAAAGATGTCTTTCTTCGCCAGATCAATGCCAGAAACCACCTTCACCCTGAGGACGCGAGACTCTTCCTGCGACAAAAAAGAAAGTGGGTTTAATGTTTATTCTGCAGGTCATTTTGAAGATCAACAGTTGGCAAGAGGTTAGCAGATAGGAGTCTCTCCTAGGTAGGATTTGGAAAAGAACCACCTCTTGGAAGGCTTATCTGAATCCAACCATGAGGAGTATTCTACTCCAGTCAGAGCTGTTAAGAGTTCAATAAAGGCAGAGTAAGAGCAGATAACAGTAATAACATCATAGCAATAATACTGTAACAATAATAGCAATAAAAGTAGAAGAGTATTTGCTGAACAGGGCCATTTCACATCCTAAGTGATCCATATGCCACAAATTCATTCTGCATTGACGCTAAAGCTCTTCAAACACAAGGGAAATTATTCATAACATTTTAGTTATGAGAGATGTCTGTGGCATAAAAAACAAGGATGCATGGTTAAAAATAAATCCTTAAAATTAATTTTTTAAGCCTGTCTCACCACCTTGGTGTACGTGGAGAACTCAAAACCAGCATTCACTGACAGATGGCAAGTCCTGCAGATGCACATCACTGGAGCATCAGCCTGATGCTCAGTTTATCACTTCATTACATGAAGCGCCTGAGGAACATCAGTAAAAATGGCCTTTTTTTACTCTGTTTTTTTTCCACCCTGTTTGAGCAACACAAAGCGGCCACCAAAATGAAACCTGGAAAGTCTTTTACAGAAACAGGTTCTGCAGTCCCCCATATCAGTGATACCTGCTCTCCTCTGATAAGCCTCCCAGAGCTGCAAGATACTGGATTCAATTACAGTAACTTGAGACTCCATTCCTTGAAGCCTGTTCAGAAAACAATTACACTTTCCCACAGGTTTCTCCTGGTCTGTTTGCTTTAGGCAGCTGAAAGCCAGACACGGCTTTGTCAGCTGTCTTGGCACAGATTTTTCCAACTGTGAGGAAGGTCAGGACCAGCCCCAAAGTAAAGCCATACCTGGGCAGCCCAACTCACCTCTCTGGAAGGCAGCACGGACAGGGGATTAGAAAACAACAGTCCCATTGAACCTGTCTGCAGGGCAAGTTCCACCCTGGCACATGTCCCTGCCCAAGGAACTGGGCTGCAGTAAAAACACTTGAGACTCAAATCCTTCCTGTAAACCTGGGGTTTGGTATTCCCCCCAGCAGCACTTAACACTGCAAGGTAGTCTCTAACTAGGGAACAGGATTTTTTTCCCCAAAAGAGCCCAAAGATTACCTGAGAGGTGATCAAAACAGCATATGAAAAAGAACAATTCAATGGACTCACATTAGTGGATATTGAAGTTTTTTCCTGCGTACCATGTGCCTGGTTTTCTAGAGCGGTTTCAAGGCAATGAAACTAATACAAAAGGCAATGAACTTGCAAATTGTGATCAAGAGAATTCCTTCAGTAAGAGAAGACAGCATAGAAAAACCCAAGCAGAAACTCAGACTGTTCAGACCTCAGTGAAGTAGAACTAGAGGAGAAGTTGCATTAGCTGTTTCTGTATTAACAGTGCTACTCAGATTCCCTCTAGCAAAATCCAACATCAACTTTGCTGGAGTGGCATCTTCTTCCTGCACTGAGGACACCTCTGAATATTAACCAATTCAAAAGAAATCAAACAAAAACAAACAATTCCCCCCCACCATCTTTAAAAGAGAAAAAAGGCAAGAGGAGGTCCCACTACTGAAGGATCCCTAATTGAATTTTGCAAGATACAAAAGATGATGCTCCAGATGATCTAAATAGATTCTCAAAAACATACCTGAAGGGTCACATGCACTTTAAGTATCCCAGAAGCTATGACCCTGTTCCCTCCTGCAAGGAGGCGCTCAGCCTCTTCTCAGTATTCCAATTTAACAAGCAGAACAAGTGCTTTTGCAAATGTTTGTTCCAATTTTTATATGCATGAAATATGTATACATAATGTTTAAAAAAAATAATTAAACCACCTCCTCAATTAGTGATAAGGTCTTCCATATGTACCATACATATTAACTTTTGCTGGCTCCTTGTATCCCAACTTCTTCCTTTATCTCCAAGTGTGCTGTGTCTAGGTAAAAAAGGAGTTAAATTATTACAGCAACAATGAGGTGATCTCACCTCATTGTCCACCAAAAAATCAGATAAAGGATTGCTTGGCTGGGCATAGCCTGAGACACAGAGCACCAATTACCTGATGCAGGTTTCCACCCAGCCCTATCTGAAAAGACTGTATAAGAAAATTAGGATTTCGGTTAATTTTTGTTGTAAACCCAGGGCACAATGACAGAGAGTAGCCAAGACGAGATCACTAACCCCAGAAAAATTCTGAGCAAGAAGACCCAGGATCCAAACCCCAAATAATAAAGTGATCCCCAGCACAAGCAGAGAATGAGATAAGGAGACAGATTTGGGGGATTAAGGAGCAGTGAAGATCCGAGCATGGCAGACAATGCGGCTGAAGGATAACAAACATACATCTGGAGTCCTAATTTGCAAGTAAACAAACAAGAGCAAGCAAAGCAGGGTAACAAGGCTGATCAGAGACACGGCACAGCTCTGCCCATGGGGCTCGAGTCAGGGAACCTGGTACACACACCGCAGGAGCAATGCTCCCTGGAGAGGAGCCACACTGAGGGAAACGAGGGCCTCCTCCAGCATGTGTGGCTGAACCACCATGGACACCCTTCCCCAAGCATCAGATGCAAAGTGGAAGAGGATGAGGGACAGGTCCCTGACTGGAACAAGATGGTTCTTCTGTTGGATTCTAAAAAAGCACTTGCTTAATTAGCCCGGCCGTACCTTAAAAAGTAAAGAGACGCCAGAAGCAATGGTGTAACCGTGAGTTCTCTCAGCAGAACAGCTTCAGGTCCCACATGAACTGACACTGCTGAGCACACAGTCAAACTGTCCAGACCACAACCTGATCCACACAAAAGCTGAAGAGCTTTTGTGGCAGTTAAGTATCCTGACTGAAAGACTTCCATCAGTGATCAACCACCTAACATATTCTTAAAGAGTAATTTCCCAACACAAACTCCCATTTCCTGGCAAGAGTATCCAATATCCCTTTGAATCAGCAAGCAGAGGAGGCAACTGCACACTACAGGACACAATCTTGGCATACTCCTTCCTCCTCCTGCACCCAAGAGGCCAGCACTCACCCTCAACTGCTTATCATCCCACCCCATCTTTACATGAGCAGCCAATTTTTCCTCCTTGCAACATCACAGAGATCAGGAGGCAGGAAATGGCAAGCTGGGAACAGTTAAGGCGAGACAAGGCTTCAGAAGCCCCTTGCCACTTGAGTTGCCATTTGCCAAGGAAGAATCTTTGGTTCTGCTCAGAGTTGAAATTACATAGCAGAAAGAAATACCTGTCTGGTGGTGAGATTAAACTGAGATTTCCTTCTGTTCCTTCTGTGCAGGAAGTGAACACCTGACTCCGCAATTTTTGTATTTCACTGAATTCCCTGTGTTTTGTAAAGCACATATCTTAAGCTGCTTTTTGAAGGACAGTTTGAAAGAAGTTCAGCTCACCCCACAAAGACATTTTTCTATCCTATTTCAACCTTGCTCGTTGCATACTGAGCCTGGAAGGGGCTCCAGGTGCTGCCACTCCCTACTCTGGGTGGCTCCTGCTTCCAGAGGCCAGGCTGTGCTCTGTACAGCCCCAGAGCTGATGCTGCAGTTCCATTCCTGCCTTGCTCAGGTTTGGCACCTACAGTGCAGAACACAACTGGAAATTCCAAGCAGTGCTGTCCCGAGCACTGTGATTCAATCCACTGGCGAGGCTGCTGGGAATGCAAGGCTGTGTGTACAGGTGGGGATGGCTGTGGGGCTGTGAGCATTTCGGCAGCTCCATGTGGACACTCCAGCAGCTCTCCCTGCCTACGCTCCTGTCCTGCCCCCAAACACAGCTTCCCCAGCTGCTGCAGCAGCCTGCCCTGAAGGGCCTGGTTACCTATTAGTGCTCAGGTCCACTGCTCCTCATGTCCACACCAACTTCTGCTTTGTCTAATCATTAACATGAAGTTTATGTATTCTTGCCTTCCCAAAACATATCAAAGGTTACAGAGTTCTCTCTGCTGAAGAATAACCTCTACATAGGTTGTGTTCTCTTAGCTGCAGTTCACAGTGCCATTTCAGAGGACTCAGCTTATTTAGGTGAAACCAAGATGTGGAACTGGAAGCCTATTATAGATCAAAACCCAGACTTCATCAACAGTGAACAAACCTCAATTCACCTCAGGAAAGATGAAGGAAAACAGATACATTTCCAGATTTAGGAGACTTTTGTATGTATACTTATCTGTATGATTCACATTTTGTTAATTCTTTGTTAAACACATACCACATTCACTTTCTCCAGCTGCTGTGGAAAGCCAAGTAATTTCTAACACCCATTAATGAACTCACATAAAGAAAACGTATTAAGTCCTGCCCCTCGATTAGTAAAATATCCTGGAGCTGGGGAGTTCAGAGAAGAGTTGTGACAGCAGAAAAGAAAGAACATAGGTCAGTGTCCCAAGCTGCCTTCTCCCCCACCAGCGGGGTGAAATGCTGCCCATTGAAAGGGTGATCCAGGAGACGCAGCTCAGCCAGCACCAGCTACACCACATGGAAGTGCTGTAAAACCAACCTGAACAAGTTTTGGAATACACATTTTTATGTTCTGAATGCACACTGAAAGAAAGCCACAGCAATCCAGCCTGGTGTAAGAAGGAAAGCAGCAGATGTCAACTTCCAACAGGACAGACAATCCCATGACACATGCAGGGTACGCATTAAGAGAATAGCCTGAAATAGCAATCAATGGAGGTATAAAATTAGAAAGCTGACTTGTTTAAATGAACAGACAAGTGTGAAAGTCACAATGGCTGGATCAATGCAAACCAATATTTGAACAGCTGCCACGCAGACCAGGAAGATTAAACATTTAACAATGTCCTGGGTTAGTCAGGAGGGGTCAAAATCTAGGAAGTGACCTATGCTGCAGGAAGGGATATAACTTCCTTCCTGGAAGAGAGAGCCAGTAGCTAGGTAGTTTTAAGGATTGATGTGTAGGTGAACTAATTAAAAAGTTGATCCACCTTTGAGGAAAGAACCATATATAAGCAGAGACCCTCTGAGCCTCTTCCTCTTTTGGCCTGCTGCTGTGTAGAGAGGAGCATCTCCTGCTTGTCTCCCTGGTAAGCCCCCCCCCCCCGCCCCCCCCCCCCCAGGAGGGGGGGGGTGGGGGGGTGGAAGGGAGGTTTAGGGCAGCCGTGCCACTGCAGCTGGGAATGCGGGAGAACCAGATGGAATTTTCAGCAAATACAGCTCAGCCGGTATGTCAGCTACACGAGACAGGGCCAGATCCCTACTCCAGGCCAGGCAAGGACCAGGCCAGACTCTACCCAGCTCGGGCCAGGCCCTGCCCTGTCACCCTGGGCCCAGATGGCCCCACCAGGCTGAGCCAGCTTCACAGAGCCAGGCCACAGAGACTCTGAGTGCTTCTGCCATCCAGCTTGGACCTTTTCAAACAGCCCGGCAGAGAGCACATGATGCTCACACTGCCGAGGGGGGGGGAGGAGAGAGAGAGAGAGATTAACTCTATCCATGCCTGGACTAAACTTGCAGACACTCATCCTTCCTCGCAGAGAGAGGAACGAGTCAGGACATCTACATAAATGCAGCATAGAGACTTTACAGTCAGTGAGGAAAGCAAAACTGATACCTACAGGGAGGTGCATGAGAAGTGCTTTGAGAGTGAAGCTGAAATTTCTTTTGGAGAACCATGGTTGGGGACTGAGCTAATAAATTCCCTGTAATATATGAAGACATAGTCCAAAGGGGGGATGGGAGGTTCTAATTGCGGCCAATGAACTGAAATACCTGGGTAAAGACAAGTAGATGTTGAAAAAAGTACAGCCTGATGAGAAACTTGAACCAAGAGAGAGGAGAGGCTGTGCCCCAGAGCCCTGGTCCCAGGGGGAATGCTAGAGAACCTGAGTTGTCAGGAGAATCTGTGTTCTCAGCACAGAAGAAGGGATTTTCTTTGTTGCTGCAATTAAACTGTGTATCCTTAAAAAGGTACCCTGTGGACTGTTCATAACCCACCATAGTGGCTGTGGGAAGGCTACTGGTGTGGGAGAGATCCTCCATTAAGCTGGTCTTTCTTCCGGGCGGCGGCTGATGGTGAGGCAGAAGACCCATAAACACTGTATTTTTCTTTCAGAAAATCCATGGTGTAAGCAAAAGAAACTTCTCTCCCTAAATGAACTGAAACAAGAGCTATTTCTGAGATGGTAAACTGACTGGAGGTCAAAGTGTTGTCTTTTGTGTGTTGTCGGGGAGAAAGAAATGGAGAGGTGGGGAAAGGAGGGGTGGTCTGAGGAGTTTGTCCTGGTTTTCCTTGTTTTTTTTTCTTCTC